>PVJO010006178.1:0-91418 GCA_004026905.1 Hystrix cristata
AAATCAGCTAACACTCTTATGAGAAACTTCTGAATTCTCTTGTCACAGAGCCATCCCTTGGCAAAATAATGGAATGCTGTACTTTTTGGAGTCACCTTACTTTTTTCAGGCCACAAAGACATCATTTAGAAAATTGCTACTTTAATGTCCTAAATGATGTTTTAAGGCCTAAAAAGGTAAGGAGTGTCCCAGAACACTTTACTTACCAGACAGGAGCCAGGCCAGGGCCTGGCTCACGGGTGCCTAGGCCTCACCACACAAGCACTTGATAATTCAATGACTGCATCCTTTGATGGAGAACTAGGCAAGAATGGCTCATTTTTTAAAGTCTTCCTATAGGAATAGTTGTATTAGAGTTCTAGAGATTTATTTTTCAGTGTTTATGGCTATTTAGATCACACTATAAAAAGCAAAAATAATAGTTTTCACTCACATTTTGTAGACTTGGATCTGGACAGCCTTCCAGATGATCTGCCATGCATGTTAAAATTTAGACCATGAGGAAAAGAGAGTTCAGTAGACCAATACTGAAGCAAAGGATCCAGCCATCTGTGGCCTCCAGGATCCTGGTGTAGCCTTTCATTGCTAGTGAAAATCAATACTTTTTCTCTGTCTTCTTTTTCCTCCAGCACCTTAACCACTCTACTCATCTACCCTTTATTTTGCTTACTGTTATCGATCCTGTCTTTGTCCCTTTCCTGTATCACCGGTGCCTTGTGGCTACTGGCTCTGCTGATGGTGGCTGGGGACAAAGGGGTGATTTTCAGGAAATGAGAATAGCTGGATTTTATTGAGTGCCTATTGGGTGCCTGGCCCGATTCCAGGTACTATGTGCACTCTTAATTAATCCTCTTTACTGGCCTAAGAACTCAGTTTATCTAATGTCCTAGTTCTACTGGAGAATAAAACTAGTTTTATTTTATTACATTTTGGTTCTGAAAACTGTCTCCTAAAGATCTGGAGAAAAAAATCCCCAACAGTGCCACCTTGAAGAGCACAGATGGAAGCGGCAAGTTTAGCCAAGAGGTCAGACATAAGGAAGATATGATGGCAAGGTAAATCCTGAGTAAAACCTCAAGTATATTTCTGTAACTGATCTTTTTTATTTGCACATTTGTGCCCTTGGGGGAAAACGTGACTTTACCCATCATGTGAATGGGGAAAAATTCTAACCCTTCAGTAATTTCAAGAAAACCAGAATATGGTTTAGGTCAAAAGGAGCACTTGATCTTTGCAACACCAAATATCCCATCTGAGGTTTCCCAAAAATGCTGTGGTTATCACACACAGAACTCTCTCCGTACTTTCACCACGGGAACAATAGTGCTAATTCAGCACACACTGTCATCTAGACCATTTTTTGGGAAGGTGGAGTAGGGAGCCCCCAAGGAAGATATCAGAGAAACAAATACCTGCGCTCTTAAAATCAAATTTCGTAAAAGTTAAATGCATAATTTACAAAATAGAAACAAATGCTAAGTAAAACAAGCCACAAATAATGATGTGTTTAATAAGTGTAGAGAGAGAATAATTAGGCTTAATTAAGTTTAGTTGGGCAAATATTTAGAGCATTTACTATTACTTCCAATAAGTAAATGAATTGTTTAATAAGTTATTTTTGAGGACAGGAAGAATACAAATAGTAATTGAGTCAGAACGAATGTCAGAATAACCTGCCTGGGCTTGTTCTTTCCTTCCCTTGGGGAAATTTCTTAAGCACTAAGCCCTTGGATTGATCTATAATGCCTTTAAAAAGAAGGTGCTGTCTAAAGCTGATAGGGAATTTATAGATTTGCATTTGCCTTGTGAAAGGACTGTAAGTATAAATGACAGGTAACCACATTTACCATGTGAGAGTAAAGCCGAGGCAAGTAGCTGAGGCAGAAAACAAATACTTGCCTCCTTGGACACATGACCATTCTCATCTTCATCTCTGTATCTATCACCCCAAGACAGACATCACCTGGGGGCTAGATCTGCATCGTCCACGTGAACTGTTGTCCATGCAAAAAATAACTCAAGTCGTTTCCTTAACACCTGGAAACAATTAAGGCTCTCTTCTTTCCATCTCTGGCCAACCTGTGTAGAAAGCACATATACAGCTGGCGTTGTGGTATGGCGAGCCACCTTACCAATGCCTCAAAAGAAAAGGATCTGTTCAGTATCTCAGGTAGCTCTGTGGACTCCATTTACCAATTCCACGCCATCTTTCTCTGCTTCTTCAGACCCAGGAATCGAGGCCATGACAGTGGAACTGCTGCTGCAATTTTATCTACATGACATAAAAACTGTTCTGATGATCTTCCATCACTGACCCCAAAAGTTGCAGCAACACAGCAGCCGCAATCACAGTGATGGATTGCTAACTGGGTTACTTTTCATAAGGGATGAAGTCATAGATAGTACAGACTGAAGAAACCAACCCACTATTGAAGGGAGACCAGATGCTCATCTAATTTTTTTAAATGTTCATGTAAGCCATGTGTAACTTATTGTTTCTTTCCGACCATGCTGAGAGTTTATGTCCTTCTGCACTTTCTTGATAAAAGTTGTGGCAAAGATCTAAAGTCCACTCCGATGGTTGCAGTCATGACCATGAATGTGTTACTTTGGCTTGAAGAACATAAGGTATAATCTTGCCATAAAGATCATCTATAGGAAGTGTTCCATGGTATTATAATTATTCTTTTTTTCTATCTTACATCCTGTAAACATTTATGATATGATCAGACATACTTAAAAGTTATAAATCAAGCAATGTTCCTGCTGCTTTACACAATACTCCAGCAAAACAGACAGTAGAGCATAGTGCTAGGAGTGTGTGATTACCACCTTTCCCAAGCTTCATAGTATCTGAATCTTGAGGGGGAAAAAAGGAGGGTCGTGTTGGTGTCTACCTCTTTCAAGTTCTTATAAGGATGATATAAGGAATTGCATATGAAATACTTAATACTATGTCTGGTAAATAAGCATTCAGAGGAAGTGTTTGAGCTCAGGTCTGGGAGAATCCAAAGCTTACACTGTGTAGGTCATGCCTCATTATTGGCAAAATTAGAAAAATGATCTGCTGTCAACTGAATGTTTGTGCCTTCCCCAAATTCATATGCTGAAGCCCTAATCCTCAGTGTGGTGGTATTTGTAGGTAGGGTCTTTGGGAAGTAATTAGGGTATGAGGATAGAGTTCTTCTTAACAGGATCAGTGCCCTTAGAAGAAGAAACACCAGAGGACTCGTTTTATCTCTTTATCTGCCTTGTGAGGATATGTATAGCAAAGAAAAGCGAGCCGTGCTAGCCAGAAAAGAGAGCCCTCTCCAGAACTGATCTTGGATTTTCTGGTCTCCGGAACTATGAGAAATAAATTTCTGTTATTTAAGCCACCCCATCTATGGTATTTTGATATAGTAAGATGACAAAGCTATAATCATATGGAAGTAATAATCTTATCTCTAAAGTCTCTCACAACTCTAGCATTGTATGATTCCTCTTTCTTTGCTCTATTAGAATAAAATCTTTTCCTAAGCTACCATCTTACTAGGAATACACTATCGATTTCCCTAAGAAATGTAGAAAAATGATCTTGAAGTTCTAAAAAGCGTGGGCTAAATTTAAAAATTCTATAAAATAAAATCAGCAAAAGTATAATTAACCTTAGTGTGGACAGACTCTATATCATATAGTTTATAATTTTTAAAAGTTTTAACTAGAAATTTCAAAGACATTGTCTTATTTGTCAAGGTACCGAAAATGATTTGATGAAAAATGTTGGTTATTATCAGTATTAATAACAGCACTAATTGAAACCTATTATGTCCATATTTATTTTATAGCACTATAGTTCACTGTGTCTTATAGTTAGCTATACATGTGTCTGTCTCTCCATTAAACCTGTAAACAATTTTAAAGTCAAGAACCATGTTTTTATATACTGAATGTTTACCATTGAGCAGGCATGCTGAATGAATGAATGAGTGCATCATTCAGATTTTAAATTACGAAGTGTAAAATAATGGCCTTTACAATCTAAATTGAAAGACAGACGAGAGCATCAAGAACAAATAGTGATATAGGTGAAGTTACATTACAGATCAATAAAATGGATAAGATATGCCTCTTTGTTTAAATAAAAGAGTCAGTTTTAAGGTGGAGCCTCAAGACTTCATTAAGAAAATGGGACCTTATTTGGATTAGACAAATGGAAAACTATTTCCCAACAAGAGGAACAATGTGAGCAATAACATAATTGGTTTCTGATTGCTTCTATACCAAATCACCACAGATTTATGGTCTTATAGTTCTGGAAGACAGAAGGCTAAAATCAAGGTTTCACAGGTCTGTGTCCCTTTCAGGAGGCTCTAAGGAAGAATTCGTTATCTTGCCCTTTCCATCTTTTAGAGGCGGCCTGTGTCCCTTGGCTGTCAGTACTTTTCCATCTGCAAAACCAGCAATGGCTGGTAGAGTCCTCCCAGCACATCCCTCTCACACTGACCCTCCTGCCTCCCTCTTATACAAGGAACAATGCTTGTGATCACAAGGGGCCCATCTTGATAACTTAGGATATTTTCCCTCTTCCAATGCCAGCTGATTAGCAAACTAAATTCCATCTGCTATCTTAATTCCCTTGAGCTTAACTGGGCAACAGAATATTAATGGCAAATACAAACTGTATCAGAAAACAAAGAATTCAAGAACAGAATGGATTCAGGGAGAAGATAGTGAAGAATGAACTTACCATATTTACAGATCCCAGGTACTGGGATGTGGGCATCTCAAAAGGCCATTTTTCTGCCTACCACACATAATACAGAACACATGTGGCATGGTTAGGCAACAATATGATTTCCATAAAAATTGTGTGTATTCAAAGTACATTTGAATGAGTTTATAGAAGTAAGTGAATAGGAGCCTATTTTTGAAGCATGGAATGTTCCACAAGGGGATATGGAAGATATTGACTTTTTTGTAAGTAATAATTCTCTTTGTGTCAAATTAATACTAGCAGTTGCAATCACTTTTCATATGTTACATATTTTAAAATGACATGATTATGAGTTATGTGCAACCCACAATATAACTTTTGAAGATACAAAAGACTTAACTGAAGTTTTAAAGAAACATGATTAACAAAAGATTTGAAGAACACAATAGTAGTTTGATCAACTGCCTCCTTGGAATTTTAAAGCAGGAAAAAATGATAAAATAATAGTATTAAACAGGCCTTAATAAAATCCTAGTGACTTCGTTCTGAAGTTAAGTCTTCATACACTAGTTGAGACACACATAGATAATAACCAAGGTGTATGAACATATACAAGTCAAAACCAGGTGTATTTCACCTTGCACTTAACTAAGCAACAGAATGTTAATGTCAAATGCAAAGAATGCAAGGCCAGAATAGATTCAGGGAGAAGATTATGGCGAACACAGATTAGACAGATACAGAGACCCAAATAATAAAACACAGAAGGACCAGCTAGTGTCCATATTTTAGAGACAGAAAGATACAAAATCATTTTAGGTAATTTGCAGAATAGAAGGAGCAAAATACACCTAGATTTTGGATGGGGATGGAAAAGAAAATTACCAAAAGAAACCTCGTAGAGAATTTTTTGATGATAGGATCTTATAAACATGCTGTCAAATATTCTAGTGTGTTAGGCCTTGTTTCCTTAAGTTTGGTGCTGTTGCTCTTCTAGCTACATATCAAAAAAAGGGGGGGGGGATTCATTAGGAATGCCTGCACCAATCTTTGTAGACTGTGTTGTACATACTACATGTTAAACAAATTTCCCTTTATTTTTGGCCTTAATTCTCCTGCTGTACAGAGGATAACTTCTAAAGTTATCTAAGATAATAACCATAATGCAAATTAATGGTTAATACAGTATCTCTCAACTCTCTCTTTCTTGTTTTTTAGTTATTTCCCTGGATGGCAGGAAATATAGGTGTTTGTAACCATAGCAAAGCAGTTAGCCTTAGAAAGAACCAAGAAAGACAATGGAAAAAATACAGCAAAATGTGTTTCCGATTAGCAACAGATGCTTTCATTTATTCTAAGCGTTCTTGTTTAGTTAACTGTACAAATTTTTAATCATATAAATGTGGTGGCATTGCAGCCTCATGCTCTTGATTACCCTTGTCTTCCAGTTGATTTCACATGCCTCTAGCTTCTGGCATTGCTTTCTCACAAATACTATGTCTGGGACTGTATGAATTCCAGGAGATACCGGTTAAGAAATGTAGCCTGTTGTAGAATTTATTTTATTTACCATGTGTGTGTGTCCATGTGTGTGTGTGCGTGTGTGTGTGTGTGTGTGCGTGTGTGTGTGTGTGTGTTTTGCTAAGGCGAAAATGAGAAATGGCACTGTGATACATTTCTTTGAGTCAACAGCACTATTGGCCACTGGCTATAATTCCATGAATGCCTGTTTTCCTTTTTTTTTTTTTCCCATCTTTATTGCTTTGTGGAATCATCTGGTCACCATTCATTCATGCCTGGACTATTACAGTGAGAAATATCACCAGGCTTCATCCAAACATCACTTTGCATAAATCCTTAATAAATCAAAGGGAGGAGCTGGTCTTGGTGAGCGCACCCCTGATGGTAGAGATCAAAGACTCAGAGCCTTGCCTGTATGCCAACTGTACTGACAATAGTGATGGGGTGCTAGGAAATGCTAGAAAGAAGGAAGGATAGCAAAATTGGCCTAAGTTTCGTTTGATGAGAACAGACTTTCAAAAGTAGCATTTGGTTATGAAGTTATTAAGACCCCATCATATGCGTTCATCACAGTGACTTATACTTAATAATCAGCTTTATCTTTAAAGTTAACCCGTGAGAGAAAAGAAAGGAATGAAACAAAATTGAAAAGCCAAGCCATGGTTCAGTGTCATGAAAGTTTCTGGACACAGTCCTGGACCTTACAGGCTACTTCTGGATGTTTCTTTCCCTTGGGAGTTCTTGACCCAAGCCAGTGTGATTGTTTTCAAAAGTTCTAATAGGTGTATCTGTAAAGAGTGGGACTTTTGCCACATTTGCTGTCATAAATAACTAATAGGAAACAGGCAAAAAATAGCTGTCACATGGTAGCCCTCTAGCCTTGTCACTCAGGATGTGGTCACAGACCATTAGCCTTGTCATCCTCAGAGAATGTGTTGGAAATGCAGAGGCTTGGGTTCCTAACCAGATCTGCCAAATTAGAATATGCGTTTAATGAGTTTTCTGGTTATCCCGAGAAACCATATTCCAAAATAGCATCTGAGAGATACCTTTTGATATAGGTATTTTATCTTATTCAAAACCACTGAGGTAATAGATGAAAGAGAAAAGAGGGAAAAATAAAGAATCATTTAAATTAGCATGATTGTACTTCATACACATGGAACAGTTGAAATGTCCAAATTGACTTTGAACTCTGTAATCATGAATGTAATGAACATCAAGGGCAAACATATGTCCTGTTTCGAAGGCTTTATTCCTTAACATTTTCTTATTTTTCTTTTGTTATGTTGTTTGTTTCAATAATCTCTCTATGTCTTGTTAGTGGCCTGGTCTACTGTTATTATATTAAGAAGAAAATTCCTCATCCTGGCACTTTCCAGCAGTTCTTTGAAGATAGTCACTGCTCTGCTCTCCTTGGGGTCTTCTGAGCCCATCCTGCTTCTTGAGAACTTTCGGAAGTCATGTATCTTGCTTGTCCAAAAAGAAAAGAAATATATTTCAGGCTTTGTTAAGACCACTTTTTAAACATTATATATGGTTTTGCACACCACACTTCTTTTCACATACTAGTACTTAAGTGGAGATCAGTTAAGATCAATCAAAATTCTAAAAATGTTTGAGAAATAAAGACCCCGGGCAAAAAAATGAGGCTCCCATAAGTTTGTCTAGGGAAATGAGGTCAGCAGGCAGCCTGAAGACACATGCTTACTACCAGAGCATATGACACAAATCTGCACAGCTCATGAACATCAAACACACCCATTAGTCTTTGAAAATGGAAACACAATTCCCCACTGAGAGACCCTATACAATATTAACTACAGCACCAAATAACGTGTGGTGAAGATCATGCAGGTTTAACCCTGGACATGATTCATGGACTGTTATACCTCCAAAATGCACCAACAAGGAACATTTATCCTAGTGACCCTTCTATAAACACATACATTAACCTTTATCTAACTACGCTCATTCACATGTCAATGATTTTGCCTCCCTCCCTCTGATTTTCCACCATTAAATCATTCATTCCCTCTCCCTCCACCCACTACCTCCATCTTTGATTTTTCTCCACTCCTGCATTTTCATGGGGAGCATGAGTTGTGAATTTCCAAAATGGGACCAACTTTAACGGTGGTTGTTTTGGATTTTCAGTTTTCTAATACTGTACATCCCTGGAAAGTATAGCTAAACTTTGACTTTACATAAATTGTCAACTATGACTTTTTATAGTTTAAAAATAATCACCCTAGATTTTCTAGCACATTATGGTTGAATGTAGCTCACATTTTAGTCTTCTTTGATTCTTATGAGTATGATGGATGAAGTGTTTATTGCTCTCATACCCATTCATAAATAAGGCACTAAATTTGAGGCAAAACTTAATGGAGAGCACAGACCAAAACCCAGTTTTTATAAATCCAAGATAAGTAGTCTTAGAAGGTTACTTTAGAGATTTCATTGTTGTAGCTGTTTTTTTAAAAAGTAGACATACTCAAATATGAAACTATGCAAAGTGTCTTCTACCACCACTTGTAATCTTTCACAATCAGAAAATCTTGAAAATGTTATAGGCAGAGGAGGCCAGAGTCATACACCATAGTGTCAGGTGTTCAGCGGTGGATGAGAACAGGCAGCCACGGTCACCAGCAAGGAGGTGCCACGGAGGGAAAAGCAAGTCTTTCTGCCTCTTTGATCTCAACTCTTTTGTTACTGAACTCATTGGCTGTTTGAAAACTCTCAGAGACAGTAAACCTAGAATTACTTAAGATATCTAAGAGCCAGGCTAGAGATCAGATGTTAGCTGGAATCCTGGTTTCTGTCTGTAGACGTACAATAAGAATAATAATAATAACAATATAGAGCAAGAGGTAACTCTCACTGAAAACCAAGATCTGGGCAGTAGATTTAGGCAGGTCCCAGTACCTGAAAAAGGGCCCAGGAGCCCCATAGAGGGTTCTCCTTCTGCTGTTGTTACCACAGTTAATACGTATTTGCAGAGTGAAAAAGATAATATTTAGATATAGTTTAGAACCTTGTTGTGAAATCAAACTATGAATCTGTCAGCTCAATCCCTTCTACTTTCCCCAACCTTATGTCTCCTCATCTTACCTACTCTCCTCCTTTCCCACGTAACGATGGAAATATGTGCTGCCTTGTATGGTCGGCCTGTAGACCAAGTCCTTTTCCCTGCTTGCTGGCATGGATCCTTCAGATTAACTAAGGCCAAAGCTATTATATTTCTATTTCTTCTGAAGGACGCTGTAAATTGTTTGAACTTCTTCTACTTAGACTACAATAAACAAAGTTGAAAGACCTGTTTTCCTTTCCTGCTCATTTTGGATTGCATTTGAATTACATTTGTGAAATCATGGTAGTCATAGATTTTGTGTGTGTGTGTGTGTGTGTGTGTGTGTGTGTGTGTGTGTGTGTATGGGTGTATGTGTGTATGGGTGTGTGTTTACAAATTCATATTTGAACTGAATTGATGAGGAAAGTCCAGGACATATAAATAAACTCCTTCAATAGTTTAAAAATTTTTCTAAAAGACAGATTTAGCAATAGGGATATAAAGTACTCATAAAATATCTGAATGAGATTTTCATTGAGATAAAGTCTTGTGAGAATCTATTGATAGACTCAAAAGAAAAGAAAATGGCACTAAATACAGGTTTAAGATGGCATTTTAAAGGCACATTCTCTAGCATAATTAGAAGTATTTAATCGTTAATATTTTATTTTTTAAATTATATATAATAAAGGTTTATCTGCCTAATAACTAGAGCACTCACATTTTCACAGATTTATATAATTATCAGAACATTAAAATTCTTCAAAATAATTCAGGGACCAAATCAACTGTGTCTTTAACATTTTCCTTTGCCATACTCTAGTATTCATGTTATCAATTTCTTTCTTTTATAGCTGCAAGTCTTTTATAGCAAGTCTTTTTGATCGAATTAGGTTTCCATTGGAACAAGCTGTTTTGACTTTGATAGTTCTCACTACATTTCTTTCACCCAAGAAGAGAACACCTCTGTTTTCCTCTTAATGGAATACTAGGTTGACTCATAATGCCTGAAAAAAGATCATGGTTATTTTGAAAGTCTATCTTAAAATGTCTTGTCTGTAACACATTAGTAACTGATATTAACATTTATAAGAATTCTTACAAGTCAGATAGATGAGCCTGTGCTCCATGGCTCCTCTGAGCACAGAACATCCTGGCCCTTTCCCCCGTGCCCAGGATTCAGGCTTCTGGCTGTGGATGCTATCTCATGGTGAAAGATGCTCACCAGGTAAAGAAAAAATCATAGCTGTAGAGGCATGCGCTTCTAACGCAACTGTCTGGAAGACCAAAGAGATCACAGCCTTGAGATACCCGCTGCAAAGTGTAACAAAAGCATCTTTCAGAGAAATGGTGTGGTCAGATTTCAGTCCAGTGAGTGCTAGCACCACATCAACTTCTCCCAGGCTCGGTGAGCCTGCAGTTGAGCCAAAAATCTCCTGCACCAGGCTTGCTCGCAAGATTTCCTGTCCTTCCTGTTTCTATGTGAGCCGGAAATACCATGAGAACGACCTTTCTTGTGGTATTTTTGCACTTCTACTCTGGGATGAAGATAATCCCATATTGGGGAAAAATTTTTAAATTGTGCAGACATTTTGGACTTTCAAACCTTCAAATGAAGTAGGCACCCCCTTAGGAATAAAAATTTGAAATGGTGTTTGCTTGGCCCTAACTCATCTCCCATAGGAAGTATTCATGTTCGATACTCCAACATTTTTTAACTTCTCTAAAATATTTTTACAAGGAAATGTGTAAAACAGTATACAATGGAAACTTATATTCTTAGATTTTAAAAGTCGTTACTGAAGAAATATACAATGCAGAGTAGTGCACAATATATTAGTGTATATGATATATTATTATATCATTTATTTGTTTTCTTTGTTCTTAACCCCTTTGTTCCAAGGGTCAGGATATCCTGATGCTAAGTACCTGAACAAAAATAAAAATAGTCAAACCCTTAGGAAACTCTTCAGTTGTTATGTCAAGGAAGTTTGTGACTGAGGAGTGAGTTTAAGACATTATTCAGGAAATATGGTAATAGAGTGCAGCAGCCTACATGTACTTATTAAATAAAATCCTCTCGATTCTAAAAAGCCTTGATATCCCCAGACTGGCAGAAAAGGAAGGTAAGGTAAGGGCTGGAAGGACTGTCAGAAGGGGCATGTACAGCAACCTGAGGCATAAATCCTTTCATCTCTTAAGAAAGGGAAATAAAGAAAAGCATATCTTTTTCATAAAACAGACAATGGTTATTCCCTCATTGGGTTTATGAATATCTGATTGTTATAGAAAGAGCTGCTTGATCAATGGTTTAATAATGAAATTTACAAAAAGTAGTGTCTTCAGTGTCTTTCATTGTTGTTTTATACAACAATGGCACCTAGCCATTTTTCACCTATTGGGAAAGAAAATAGGTTTGCTGGTATACTCTTCCATCCAGAAAAAAAAAAAAAGAAAGAAAGAAAGAAAAATCACTTAATTCAGTGTGGAAAACCAAACTTATTAACCATGAGCTTAGAAGAATAACAGTAACAACAAAATTACAGTAGCCTTTGCTGCTTTCAACTTTCCAAAAATGAAGTGAGAGCTATGAAAATAAAACTTGCTCTGCAACGGTCTTTCTCCTCTCCCCCAAATCTCCTCAGTGCTCCCCTAAAGAAACATCAAATGATTGTGTGATCAACCAGCCCTGAAAGGAATGTAGAGCAGGAGCAACAGATTGTACATCAGCAAAATAAAGTGCCAAGAAAAACAGCCCTTTGTGATGCAGAGCTGTGAAGAAGCGAGGAAGAAGGGACTGTTACAGTGTCTTCCAAGAAAATAGGCGCTCTCCATATGAGCCTTCAGATGAGAATTGTTCCTACAAACCCAATTTGCTAACAAAATTGCAAAGCATAATACCATCCACTTTCCTTTATGTCCGCGCCCTTTCACACACGCAACAGGGGGCATCTCTCAGCGCTGTGGCAGTGCTGACTTCCAGGCTGAGCCTTCATCTCCGAGCCTCAGGAAACAAGAGGCCTGGCCCGGGTTGTCCTCAATTCAGGTGCTCACAGATCGGGACAGAGTAGTCAGTGGCCCAGATATTAAACCCATACTGCTCTCTCTCCAGAAAGTGAATCTTCCACACTTTCTTTCCTTTGTTTTCCTTGCTATTTATGCCCCGCTTCATGAACATCCTTTAAAATGATTACTTTCTTTTGAAAATGGTTTTGAACTGTCCCTGGCCATGTGTGCACACTCTACAAACCACTGCACGTGCACATGGGGACCTTGCCTCCTCCTTAGTTCACTTCTTTCAGAGTTAGCTTTGGAATGTGATGCAGTGTTATTTCCCTTCCAGCTGAAGGGCAACTGAGGTTACAAAGGGATTTGACTAAACCAAAACCCAGTTAGGTTTGCCGAGAACCAAGTGACAGCAAGGGAGGGGGTGCAGAGAAAGAAGCAGTGTTTGAGGTCCTGAGGATCACCCCATCCCAGTGCAGGGCCACCGTGGACTGGCAAAGTCCCTGACAAACAGACACTCACACACACACACACACACACACACACACACACACCTTCCAGACAGAAGGGGTGCTCACCTTCCCCCGCTTTTCTGAGAGCTCCTTGGGGTTTGTAGGACCAGAACCTGAGAAACTTCTAGGCTTCCTGCACGGGGGAATGACTCCTCGCTTGCCACCTCCAGATAAGTAGCCTCTGGGGACCCCTCTGAGAGTCTGGCAAAGAGGAAGCCCTATTTCTTTGCCCAAAGTCCTTCATAGCTAAGCCATTTGACAAACTGACAAACACCAAAAGCGAATTCAAAACAAATAAACCAGGAGGAAGAAGCAGAAAAGCAAATTCTGAAACCTCGATGGCTTCCCCCCCCACCCCGCCTGCTGTCGTTCCAGCTGTAGCCTGGGATTAATTAAGCGCCGTGAACTCGGTGCCTGAGAGAGAAGGAGAAAACTGCATTCTATCTCTAAGGAAGGAGTACAGTAACAGTTTCTCAGCAGTGAGAAACCTTGGGAAGTGCATCGCTCTCGTCGCCAGTGTCCCTGCAGGGACTGGAGAGCCCGGGAGGCTGTGCCAGGCTGGAGGAGGCTTGTCTTTGCAAGGCTAGAGAAGATTTCGCGGGGGTTCGCCTACCCCTGCCTGGGAAGGATTTCCCCTCTGGTAGCAGCAGCCGCGGCCACAGCAGGAGCCGCCGCCGCGGCAGCAGCCCTACCTCCTCCGCTGGGGAACAGGGCAGAATGCCTGTGCTAGGGCGGTATTTCCACTCGGCAGAGCTGGGCAGGAGGTGGCCGGCCCCAGAAGGTGTGCTGCCCTCCTCCCTGGGCAGCCGGCCGGGGTACCAGCAGGGGCCGCTGCCCTGGGACTTGCCAGAGATGATCAGGATGGTAAAGCTGGTTTGGAAATCCAAAAGTGAGCTGCAGGCAACCAAACAGAAAGGCATTCTGGAAAATGAAGATGCTCTTCACAGCTTTCCAGGTAAACCGGCTGTTGGGTGCAGTAGGTAACAGGGGCCACCTCCGATTACTCTTCGTCACAGAGCTCAAACCATAAAGATGGGAAAAGGAAGGAAGGCACACTGTGGTGTATAGGGTCCGAGGGCTGTGCTTACAGACGTCCGCTCTGTTGTAGAAATGCATTTTAAAATTAAGAGCGATACAGTAGGAGGAGCATTAGAGTAGAAATCGAGCAACCCGGGTTCTGGGCTCATTGTGCCACAGGTTTGTCCTATGGGCTTAAATCAAATTTCCTTGTTCAGTCCACAAGAGGAGAGAGTAGAATCGGATGTCCTTTACTGTCCATCCTGCCTCTAACATTTCTTATCCACAAGTTAGAGTTGTCTCCAAGAGAAGATTCTCTTTGAGTTGCTTTTTTGTAACTCTTTATATAAAATAAAATTCATCTCTGATTTTTAATTATGCATATGTCACTATGGTATGTATAATGTTCCCTGGAGAGAGTTTGGCCTGTATGCTTTTTATGTTCCAGGCAAGCTGGTAAACTTTCTTGCCTTGTTCACTCCTTTAACAAGTGACAATAATAAAAACACCCACAATGATGTGAGGAAAACTCAACTCAACTTGTTGAAAAATCAACAAATGTGGAAAGGATGATTCATGGGGGTTTTGTCATGTCATAAGAATGTGCTGTGTTGGGGACAGTCATGGGGAACTTTGCTATGTTTCTAACAGTGGTCGCAAGAACACAAAGATGCCGAGGATCCCTGTGAAGGACCCCAAGAGGGTCCATAAGTGACAAATGCCATAACTAAGTGCAGGGTACTCTCCTGTGGGGAATATGTTGGTAAATGTTTGGAAAGTAGTGGGTTCACTTGAGAAGAAAGAATATGAGTGTGTGTTTATGCATTAGAAGTCTTGGCTGGCCTTGTGCAGTGGAATTCTGACATGCCATTGGAGAGGAGAAGTGGGTTCGGCGGAAAAGATAGACCGAAAATTACCTTTCTCTTTCTTGTGGAGATTGGGAAATAAAACCTTGCCTCATTTTGTTTTCAGTAACTTATGACATGAGCTTTTTTTAAGTTGTCTAATAATCTATGCATGTTATTGAAAAGTAATGTTTTGGGCAAAGAAAAGATTTGGAAGAAAGGAAAAAAACCCCAAAGTTGGTCTCTAGTAAACAATGAGTATTTGAGTACTTAGAAGAGAGAAGAAAACCAATCAGCCCGAGGTTTATGTGGCATTCGGGAGGTGGAAGCCCAGGGAAATGAATCTTGGTCAGAAGAAATGAGGTAATGTGAAAACCATCCTATATTTCATGTGAATAGAGGGGGGAAAAAATGGAAAAAGTCACCTGGGCAGAAAATTTAACTATGACATTTCAAGTGTCACCACCCTTGGTTTGTTTTATTAAATTAAATGATTAAAATTCATATTTCAAATGGCACCCTTTCATGAAACTACCTAATTCAACAGATGTTAGCATGTCTATGTAGATAGGTGTACATTATGATTATTATCATAGTTATGGACATCTAACTCCTGAAGAGGAAATAGAGAAGCAGGGCTACTGTAACGGTATTACCTGACAAGTTACATTTTTCCGAGTGTTACAAAGGAGACCTACTTGAGTCTCAGCACACCTGCCTACCACTGCCTCGCTTGCCACGGGAGGCTCTCAGCAGCCACTTAGAAAGGAAGCTGCACCGGCCTCCTGTCCCTGTCACCCTACCTGCAAGGAGGGGGCTACTTTTCAACACCTCCCCACAGGCTGTCAGCTCACCTTGTCCCCACTTCCATTCTTGAGGAGAGAAGGGGCTCTTTCTCCTGAGGTGGGCCTAATCCTTCCCTCCCACCTACACACCACAAGGCCACATGCTGAACCCCAGAGAGAAGTCGCTTCACTTTGCAAATTGTCTTCTGCTTCTTCCATGCTCAGTCTGTCCAGTATGTTGGGTTTCCTCCCAGCATCACGTACTCTTCAACTGCGCCATCTTCACTAACCACGAAACCAGGGGCCTTAGGAACACAAGGAGAATATTTCTAAAATATCTGGCACTTTTCCCAATTTAGAAAGAGATGGTTTAAGCTGTTTTTATTTGTGTATTGGGGTTTATGATATGTGTATGGGAGTTTATTTGTGTATTGGGGTTTCATACGTATATTTGAGTTTATGGGGTTGCCTCAGATATTATTAAGCAACTCACTGTGCATGAATGGTACCCTGCCTCTCAGCTTTGCCCATGCTTGGATGTCTTTCTTTGGCTCAGCCAACTGAAACTGTTCTATTCAAGCTACAAAATCCAGTTCAAGTATCCCTGCTCCCTACCTTCCCAGTGGCTACTTATTCTCTCCTCTTTGTTCTCTTTGCCAGTAGCTACTTACTGTGTTGCTTGCATAGCACACATTTTTACCATGCTAGTAACTGAAATCAGGAAAACTTAATATGATCAATTCTGTGTATACTTTGCTTTTGATAGCAGATGAATCTGTTTAAAAACCATGAAATTGAAGAAACTCTGAATGGAACCAGTAGTCACTTCAGAGGACTCTAGAGACAAGTGTCGTTGGCTTTTAGTAAGTTTAATGTAACCTTAAAAGTTCTGGCTTTCCTTTTCCCTTTTGAAGGGCATTGCTATTTTTGTCTATCCTTCATAGACAACACTGGAAATTTGTTCTTCACAAGTGAAATAGAAAAATCTTTTGAGATTTTATTTAGGTAATAAAGGGAGAAAATAAAAGAATTTATGGGAAAGTAAATACACAAATATGTATTCATGAGAGATTATAAAATGAAATACATAGACTTGTAGGTGATGGAGGCCAAAGGAGAGCAGTTCTGTGATGAGAACAAGGAAATATCAGGGAGAAGATCATACATATGGGTACTTGTCACCATCTTCAGATCATCGTGCACCAGAGATGGTTGGCTGGCTGTTCCAGCAATGGGCTGGAGGTCAGAATGGGAGACAGCAGGAAGAAGTTCTGGTCACTTCTGTATATTGAAGTGCATGGGGTGGCAGCGTGCCCCCAAGCTGGAAGTTGCTGGCATAGTTGAGGTCAGAATGTCGACTCAGTTCACTGAACTTAATTATATTAATACATTTTATTCTCTTTTTGAAGCAAAGGATCATCTAGCTCTCTAGTTACCTCTGTATTTTAGAAAGGAGGCAGATAGTTCAGAGACACTAAACAATTTGTACAATGTGACACATTGAAAATGCGTCAGAACCAGACTGGGATCTCAGTTGCCCAAATCTGCTCCACAAAACTCCCATTATTTGGAGCATGAGCTGGATAATTTAAATGTACGCTTAAAGCAAAACGTGGGGGCCGAGGGCCTAGCTCAGGGGTAGAGTGTTTGCTTAGCATGCACAAGACCTGGGTTCAGTACTGAAAAAAAAAAAAAGACATGGTTTTACTGTTTATAAGCTGATGGGGGTAAACATGAGAATTCAGAAATCAGAAAAAAAATGGTATCATGTACAATAAGTCAAAGGACCATGTCTCCTTTACAGTTTTCTACTTATTTGTGGCTTTTAGTCTCGGACTCAAGGTTCAAGTGCTGGAAAGGTCCAAGAGAAAATCTTCATCTGTTATCAATAGCAAGTAGGCTTAGAGTATAGTGATGAGAAAATGCACTGGAGCTGGGGTGAAGAAAGGGAAAGCGGAGAACAGCCACACGGGTGGGTTTTCAAATGCTGTGAGTGCAAATATTATCCTAATTATGATTCTAGTCGGCAACCAATTTAAGACTAGACATCCCCTAGCAGGACTTGTTCCTAGTTAAATAAATAATTTGATTTTGAAATTCAACCAAATCACTGCAAACTCTACAGCTGCGGAATTTGATTTTCTTTTGGTGTCTCTGGTCTAAATTTTACATTATATTTTACTTATTTATTAAGCTTGTTCCCATTTCAATAGCCTTTGGTTCCAGAAAAATATAAAAACACACACCTCTCTCCAAAAAAAAATCACACAGCCCATTTCCCCATAGCCATTGTAACTTGTCCTACATTTCAAAGAGCACACGAATATCTGAAATTTGCTTTATACCAGCCCTGCATATCAAACAATGTCAGACAAGAGAATCTGAGAATTGATTCCGGAATTCTACAATTCAAATTGACAGAAAAGGTACAATTTTAAAATGTCTCAAATACCAGATATGATATAAATTTATTATGTTGCAGACTGAACACTTTGATCATTATAATTTAAAGAGCATTTATCAGATGCCTAGTGTATACTATGCTAGGCAATACAGACTTAGAGATAAAACAAAACTTTAATTAGAAAACAATTATGTATTTATAATTCAGAGTTCAATCTACAGCTTCAGTGCAAAATCCAGCACTTGTTTGTATAAATTTCTCTGTCCTTGGCTGAGCATGGTGGCGCACACCTGTAATCCCAGGACTCAGGAGGCTGAGGCAGGCGGATCACCATGAGTCTGAGGCCAGACTGAGTTTATAGTGAGTTCAAAGCCAGCTTGGACTACAGAGTGAGACGCTGTCTCAAAAAACAAAAACAAAGTGCAAAACAAAACAAACAAAAAAACACCCACCACTTCTCGATCCACTCAAATATTGACTGTAAAATGGTAAAATTCAAAACCACTTGTAAAAATTCACATACACTTTCAAATACTCACGTGTGCCAATGATTTCATCCATTGCAGAACAAATTCCTTTGAGAAATCAATTAGTCTCAATAGCAGATAACCTGATATTAATTCCTAACATTTTTCTGAAACTGCTGCTTGTAGACATTAGCTTGTATGCAATCTGTAGCTAAACTGGATAATAATCACTGACAATTTAATCTGTCCTTTAAATAAGATGCAAAATTGAGTCAAAATTGACGCATATCATCTCACTTTGACTCAAAACTTTTCTTCCATTTGACTTGAATGACAGAAACCCAGGATTAAAATGATTTTTTCCCAGCTCCCCAGTTCTAATTGTCTAAAGAAGTTCAGAGTGCCAGACTGTAGTTGCAGTGTTGAGATTTAAGATTTTTATGTCCGGTACTCCCTGTTAATGAACTGGGTGACCTTAGGCAAGGTACTGCCTCTCTTGGTGCCTTTACTTACCTTCCATGAAAAGAAAATAACAATAATAGAACTTTCACATAAGGTTGTTATGAAGAATAGAAGGGATAATATCCACCAGAAAGTGCCTAGGAAGAGCCAAGTCTTACTACCTTCTCAGTAAATGGTAAGCATAACATGTCATGTAACACGTAATAGGTGTTGGTTTTATTTCCCAACAATTTCTCTCATACTCTTTTCCTCCTCTCTATTAAATCGTATGGTTCTTGGTCAAACCTCATGTTATTTTATCTATAATCTTGCATCAGGCTCCAATCACAATATGCTCTCTATCTTTCTTCTACTCCGTGATTTTGATCAACAATGTTAAAAAGAAAAAACAGAATTTTCTCACTCCTCTTCAAAATCCTTCAGTGATTTTCCAACAACTGCAGAGAAAATCCAAATTCTTTCATCCTGCATTCAAACCTGCCCACTCTTTGGAAAAAACTCACTTTTTTTATTTGTTATTATTGCCCTCTGAGCACTTACCTTCAACCCAGACAAGACAAGCAACCCACAGTTTCCTATTTGCTTTCTGCACATTGTTCTCAATACTTAAAATGACTTTCCTCCAAGACCCCTATTTTCCCATTCCTAAAAATCACACGGGCATGCTGGTCCCTTCACAAAGCCTTCTTGAGTTAATGAAGAAAAATACAGTTTGTTGGCCTCTATAGCTAAGTGTTCTACATCCAAGGATTCAAACAATTGTGGATGGAAAATCATAGTAATAAGCAGAGTGTGTCTGTACTGAAGATGTAGACTTTTTTGTCAATTCCTAAACAATAATATAACAAGTATCTAGATAGCATTTACATTGTACTGGGTATTAAAAGTATTATAAGTAACTTAGAAATGAATTAAAGCATATGGAGAATGTGCATAAGTTATATGCAAATGTCACGCCATTGTGTATAAGAGACTTTGGCATTAGTGAGTTTTGGTATCCTTGAAAGGTCTTGGACCACTCCCCCCCCCATTAGCCGAGACGACTATGTATTTTCCTTTCCTGAAGTCTCACAGAACTTTCTTTGTATTTATTTCACCGGCAAATGGCTTTATTTTGTTTAATGAGTGTACATTTGCTTCCTTCCCTTTTCAATTCTCTGCTTTTTGAGAGCCTGAAGAACATTTCTATTTTCTTTGTATTCTCTCTAATATTTTTCACATGTCAGCCACTCAATATATTTTGATATGTGAAAAAAAGAAAATTGTCAGAAAGAATAAAGTCATTTAAAAATTGCCTTTAAGTGCATGAATGAATATTTTTTTCCTTGGGACAGATTAGTCAAGAAACATGAATTCTAGTTCTTCCATTTAATGGAATCATTTTTAAATATATTTTAGCAGAAGATCAAGATGAGTCATTATAGCTTTTAAAATAAAGGAATACACAAGAGTGACTTTCAGAACTCAAAACTAATATGAGACAATTCTCTCTTCATATAGAGAAGTTGTAATTTGCTGATAATTATAAAATTTTAGAGAAAATGCATGCATATTATGCATGCATTTATATTATACACTTTTAGAGTAATTGCTCTATTCATGCATCTTGAAATGATTTACATAAAGTTTCCAAAGCTGCTTTTTTTTTTTTACAGATAACAGTCTATATACTGCTCAACATAATTTTAAAAATAGAGTAGAGAAGGTGCGTATTTACTCAGACCACCAAGGAGCTTTGAGAGGAAGAAACTGAATTGAGAATGTTATTCCCAGGTCCTCTGCTCTGTGCCATGGAGGATTTTCTTTTTTCTTTTCTTTCTTTCTCCATCCCACCCCATTTTTTACCCTTTTGACCTAGACAGTGAAGCACTGACTTTTTCACTGGACGTGATCATTCTTGGAAGGAAAACAGTAGCAGTTTTATTATAAAAAAACCAAAAGCTGTAAGTTATTTTTGTGTGAATTCTCAGAAGCAACTGAAAGTGTGTGCTCTTCTCTATCATCTATTTTTTCTTTCATTATCAAACACTTCATAATACATAGTAGGTACATCTCACCACATCAAAAATAGCAAACAAAGCTCAAAGTACTTGTGATTTAATATGTCACAGTCTGATATACACAAAGCAGAAACTATTCTTCCTTTTTCCATTTATTCCTCTCTACATTTCCATAAATTTCTTCAGAATTGACATCAGTCTCTAAAATGCTACTCCAAGGGATGAATTTTTAATCTTTGCAATTGTCTTAAATTTCCTCAAACTGCAAACATCACAGACCCTTCCTTCTAAGCACTTCTCTCTTAAAAATTCCACATGGTGTATGTTTTCTAGATTAAAAGCCAAGTCCCTGTCCTGAGCATTTTTTTTACTTCCTCACAAATGCTGAGGGAGTAGTAGAACCTGCAGATCACATCTTTATCATTAGTGACAAGATAAAACTTAAAAGTCAGCTTCACACGCAATTAAAAGACAAAGCAGAGTTTAGTTATGAATGGCCTTGAGTCCAAAGGGTCAAACTTACTGCACAAAAATAAAAGCCTTAAGGAGCGAAGAACAAACTCCAAGAGAGACTGGGTAGCAGTTGCTTGAACTTTGTAATTTAGAAGCCGGAAGTTGTAAGAGTCAGAAAACTGAAATGTAATCAAGATGAGAGTTACAATGAGGGTAAGTATAAAATGTTAGGCATGGTATTGAAAAGGAAAATTAAATAATGCAATAACTAAAACTTTTCCAGTTGCAACTTCAGATGACCCTCGGCCTCAAGAATTAACCCCAAACCACGAAACTTTCTTTGTGCTTCCTTGGATAGCACCACAAATCTCACCTAAATCTACAGACATAAGAATGAGCACTTCAGAAAACCCAAAGACATACGCATCTAGAGGGCCTGGGACAACGTTTTCAAAGATGTAGGAGAATTTTCTGAAGAAGATTTAGAAAGAGAAGGGAAAGAACTAGGTAGGGAACCAGATACAGAGCACCAGGGGAAGGGAGTGAGATGAGATCACTGTAGGAACTGGTCTCCAGTGTAAAAAGTAGAGTCAAAAGTATGCAGAGAAATGAGGAGGAAACAGGCACTGTTCAGACCACTTCGAGCAGAGATTTCATATTTCCACACTCAGTTGTGTAACAAAATATAGCCTGCTTCTCTCCAATCCATCAAATCTTGCTCTTATGCCCACCCTAATGGGGTAGAAAATTAAACATTCCAGTTAACAGCACAATGGCCAGTCTCTTCTACATTAAATTATTTCTTTTGAACACAAGGATGATGAAAATATATGGTTAGTGTTTAAAATTTTTTTAAATCTTACAGTAAAAGACATTACCATTAATGCCCCTTGAATACTCCTTCTTGCTTCAAACATGCTTGTCCCATCTCTCATGCCACTTCCTGAACCAATTCTTGAAGTCATTTTTTATGTCTTTATGAGGTGTGTTAAAAAAATTCAGTGAATGCTGCTGTCAAATGCCTTTGCCGAGCGCCATCCAATGAAAAGACAGGGTCATGAAAACATTACAGTGTGTCCTAGTCCACCTTATTCACTGGGTCTGCCACTGTGAAACTCCTGGCTTTTCCCAAAGTCAAAATGACCATGAAAGGTAAATGTTTTGATTCAGGATGTTGAGGCAGCCACAACAGCACAACTAAAGACACTCAAGAAGAAGACTCCAGAACTGCTTCATAAGTGGCAAGAACAATGGGATAAGTGTGTTCCAAGTGTGGGAGAGTATTATAAGGAGGATTAATGGCAATATGTCTTTTACTGTAATAAATTTTGTTTTAATTTAATTTTGTTTCAATTTAAACTTTCATTTTTAGATCACACCTCATACATACTTTCCCTCCCCTTGCTTCTCCCCAAAATGGCACCTGTCTGAATATATTCCCTGGGTTCCCATGTACCTGTGTGGATTTTTCCATCACACACACCCTCAAGGTGCCAGCCTAGAGACAGAGCCATAGGCTGCTCCTCTGTCATTTCCTTGACCTTAGACTCTCTTCCCATAATTCCCCAGGGTACCAAGATTAGACTCTGCACCTCACACCTTCCCCTGTGTCATAACTTTTTTCCTCCTAGAAGAGAATCTTGATGTGGAAACATATCCATGGGCCTACCTCTCAATATGTTAAGATCATTAATATAGTAAAGTATAAAAGAATGAAGGGAATCCTTTTATCTTTCCACAAAGAGCAATCCTTAAGAGTATTTGTTCTACAAAACAAATGAATCACAAATACCTGTTACTCTGAAAGACAAACTTCAACTTCTTCTCATTCTTGGTATGATATTCCTAATCATCCCCAATAGATACTTCTAGTAGAGAAGAAGGAGAGAATAAGGTCAAAAGAATGCCAAACACACACACACACACACACACACACACACACACACACACACAGAGCCCTATACGTGAGTGTTGCATATGCAGTGTGGCTTATTTTAGTCACATTTCCCTGAAGAAGTCAAGTATTCTGACTTTTCTTTTCTCTCTCTTAAAATATACACATGTAGCTGGGTGTGAAGGCTGAAGCAGGAGGCTCACCACAAGTTGAAAGCCAGCCTGGATACATAGTTCAAGGCCAGGCTGAACTACATAGCAGGACCTTTAAAAAATAAAACCAAGATAAATAAATAATAAATAAAATATACACATGAATTTCAACAATCTTCTCAGGATTTAGGGTTTGACCCAGGAAAGTCCAACTGAGGAAGAATAACCCATGAAACAGGATTTATCCAAATCATACCTTTCTGGCTGGTTTCCACATTGAAAGCTGAGGTCTTAAGCTGCTACTAATTGTTGTCACAATTACACAGTGCATTGTACTCTGGTCAGGTAGATATAGTCTCATTGAATGTGCTGATGACAGTTCTCATTTCTCTGCCCTGGCCCCTAGCAATGGGAGGCACTGGGGGAAGGAAGAGTGAACTATTGTAAGGCCACCCGCATGGTAGCCAGGATCTTTATGGCCTCTTTCAAGATGGTTGATAGGAACAAACTGTTGTGTCTTCATGTCCTCCTGTATAGCTGACTGAAGGTTTAGATGCCCCAATCACCCTTGAACGCAGAGTTCCACAGTGTTTTTCCTGGGCCAGTCCCTAAATCTATAGAAGAAGAAAATGATATATTTCCTTGTCAATTATGTTGGTGTATAAAAATCAAGAAATTGTAAATTCACCAGATTTTTAAACTCTAAATTCTTTCTACCCGCTTTTGGATAGAAATCCTCTATTGTTTGACCTAGTGATAAATACACTGTAGAACATGACTTAGGAATTTGGGCTAAAACAAATTTTGTTTTGAAAAATGTCTTAAATCCTCCAAAAATAATTAGAAACATTTTAGGTGGTCTCAGAATGGAAAAATAAAGTTTTAACATTACATGCATATGTTTAGCTTCTTATACTACACGAGTATCAATTAGACAGAGATTTATTCCCATTTTAGAAATAGAAGAAACTGAGATCTATACCTACTAGTTATTTATTCAGGTATACAGAAAGAGAAACTAAAATTCAAATTTCTAGGTTTCTCTTTCAAAACAATGTAACTGAATCATCTGTTGAGTGTCTTTTCAGTGCATAGCATTGTGCTATACTCCCGAGAAGAAGATAGAAGAGAAGGAGGTTGTAGCTTTTTAGAAGAGATGGATAGATAAGCAACTCAATGATAGCACAGTAGAATGGCATATGTTTTACAATACAGTAGAAGTAATACGCCCTGGGAATATAAGGAAAGACCGAGAGTATTTAGTCAACTAAATTTATTTAGTGGCCGCCATGTGCCAGACACTGTCTTTGGTTCCTTAGAAAATAAAAGTCAATCAAAAACCCTGAGGTATATAGATGGATGGGTGGGTGGATGGATGGATGGATGGATGGATGGATGGAAGATAGATAGATAGAATCTCTGATATGCTAAATATACATACGCAGTCAGTCTCTGTCAACTGCCAGCACATGAAGGGATGATTAATTCTGTCTGTATGATGGTTGGTAAAGATAAGAAAGGAGGTGATTTTTTGGAATGCCATTGAAGTGAAATTGCATTTCTGCAAATGAAGAAGAGATCCTCTAGGCAATGAGAAAGCTTCAAGTAATTTTAGTGGGAAGTGATGAGATAAATTTTCCACTTCAAAAAGGTCACTCTCGTAACAGTGGCTGGTAAAAAGACATATTAGGGGTGACAATACTGAGGAAATCATAACTATAAGTTTGGTATACCATATTTGAATGTAATTGGTAGATGTTGAGAATTTTGAGATAATATTTTGTCTTCAATTTACAAATCAAATTTTCCAAGTGCTATAGTACTCTACACAAAACCACAAGAAATACTGTACAAATTATCAAGCCAGAGCCCTCCAACACCTGATAAACTCTATACTGAGTGACTTCTTTTCATGATTCTTCCATTCAGGGCTGCCATTCCAGGCATGCTCATCTCTTTCTCAAATTCAAGACACAATTCTGAATCCATGTCTCACAATCTGAAAACACACTTTCATTCCTGCTTTACCAAGTCACATTTCTTGTTTTGAGGCTGACATTTTTCTTAAGCAAACATGTCTTTCAAGGCTAGGTGCCACAAAGTAGATAAGGAATATATAACAACAACACGATTTTAACGTAGCTTCCAATGTAGTGAGTTCGATAAAATGGTGTAAATAAACCAAATGTGATAGGTACTCCCTGAGTACTGGGCATTAACTGATCGTTTCTGGGGTGACCCAGGAAGTCTTTGTTCTGAACTGATCATAATGCTAGTCTTCAAGATAGTTAAAATCTCAACCAAATGTGAGAAGGACTCAGTGTGGTAAAGGACTCAATGTGAACATAGCTACAAAGGCATGAAAGTATGAGAAATTATTGGGAATGGAGATTAGCCAATTATCTTGGTACAATGTTGAGTGAAGAACAGTGAGAAATAGAGAATGACAGTAGAGGGACCAGACCGCATATGGAAAAGATACCTTAATTCTTGCAGACTATTGACAATGATTAAATGATATGGTAGAAGGTGTCTTTTAATTTTACAGTGGAAATTAGGCCTTTGAGATCATCTGCTTAAGCCATTGCATTTCTTCAAAATGAGAAAACTGAGACCCCACCCCCAAAAAAGGTTACACAACATAGTCAAGGTCACAGAGCTGATAATTGACTGCACGAGGGCCAGCTGAAGTTCCCTTGACATCTAGCCACACATTGACTCAGCTGTTCTGTGTTGTGGTCAGACTCTAAAGCCTTTCAACTCCAAAAGGCCTCTCTATATCCTAATCTCCCTAGATGTAATTTTCTATTCTTTTCACTTTCTGGTAATTAACATTTCCATGACTGTGTTATATGAACTTGTGTCCTCCTCTATATGAGAAGAATTATATGTGTATCAGGCGATCATCACTAGTCTGAAAATCTGAAACCCAAAAAATGCTCTCAAATCTGAATCTTTTTGAGCACTGATATGATGCCACAAGTGGAAAATTCCATACCTAAACTCCATGCAATAAGCCACAGTCAAAATCCAGACATACTAAAAACATGATATAAAATTACCTTCAGGCTATGTGTAGAAGGTATATGTGAAACATAAATCAATTTTGTGTTTTGGCTTAAGTCTCACACTCAAAGTCTATTCTTATGTATATGGAAATATCCAAAAATGCCCCAAAATCTGAAATCTGAAGCATTTCTGGTCCCAAGCATTTTGGGTAAGTCTGTACATGTAAATGTGTACATGCATTTGTTAATGCACCTTTTTCTTGTTTTCAAACTGAGATTGTAATTTGGAAAAATTCTAAATTCTCTTCTTGTGAATTTTCCCATCTAGATTGCCTGCAATGTATTAAAAGGTGGCCATCATCACAACAGAATAACAGGGGTGAATATTTCACCAGGATTGGGAGGTTAAAGGAAGTTCCATGTTAGATATGGGTGGGAGCTACTGGTTCCTTGACCATTATAAATGAAATGTCCTCTGGTCCAGTGCATAGCTCTGCTGTTTTCTGCACTGTCATCTGGAGGCAGAGTTTCAGGAGGACGGGCCAGGAAGTCCAGTACTATGACTGCAGAAGTGGGGCTATAGTGCATCTGCCCATAAAACACTGAGGATTAGCCTCTCGATTCCTCCAGAGCTCTTGGAAAACACAGTACTGAGCGCATTCCATGTTCTGTGCTCAGAAAGCAAGTTGAAGATTCGACAACATTTTGACAAGATTTTATAAACTAGGCAAGTCCATCCAGCCACTTTTTTCTTTCCTGCTTCTATAAGGTGTTTGTGGCCACAAAGGAAAAAACAATATAACCTTTGGTGGCCAGTTTTCCTCCTTTCCTCTGAAATGCTCTCTGCCTCTTCTCAGAAGCTTTCTTGGCTGCCTGCATCCTGCCACTCACAGTCGGCCCACTTGTTACCACCCAAATAAGCTCAGTCACAAATGCAACCAAGGTGGCGTCTTCTGTTTCCTGAACAGTAGACCTCACTTCATTAAAAAATACGCTCTACTCTGAGGCACTACTGAAACTTTTTGATCCTTAAAAAGAAATGCCAGTGAGTGAGGAGAGTGGGGGCGGCCAGACCTTTCCCATGTTGTTCTTAATTGTTTTCATTTCATGCTCTCTGTACCTCTGGCCCTGGCTGAGGGAGAAAACAGTGAAATGCCATAAAATAACCCTCTCTCGAAGTATATTTGGCCTGACAGGAAACAGGAAATACCAGAAAAGATCACAAGAAAAGCTGTAATCATAAGATTTTTAGCCTAATTCTTTTGACGTCAGCAGTTTAGATAAGTCAGATAAGCAATCGCAAGCATCCGCAGATGCTGGAGTGCCAATCCAAATACCCGAAGTGCATCTTCGGCCCTTTTGAACTCTAACATTGTTGTTTAGCCCCCGCTCTCCTCTCTTTCCCCCAAGAAGCACATCCTGAAATTGTGAATTATGGATTTAATGTCAACATTAAGGTGTTCAAAGACATTACACAGAGCTTCTAAATTGGTCTTATGGCCAATTCATCTCGCTCAATGCATTGTAAACCCTGGATGAAGCTAACTGTTTATAAGACATAGGAAAACTAAATCTGGTTCATCTCAAAAGGAGTTTGCCTCCTAAAGTTTAACTTCCCTAATCTTAGCAACTAATCTGAGGCTATGTAATGTCTTTGGCAAAATGTTAAAAGATATATTATCATATCCAAAATATTTAGTAATGCCTTCATTATTTTTACCTTTCCTTGACTACTATCACCTCCGTTGCCCATCACAACAAAACATTTAGAGGTTAATAAAATATAGATGATATGAAGGATACTCTTCCCTCCCAGTTTTCTTAGCTTCAGAACTAGAACAATGGAACTTAACCATTATATAATGAGCAGAGGCACTATATATGGGCTATTAAGAGGATGAGGTGAGAGTTTAAAGCAAGATTTAAACAGATATTTCCAGGACATGTAAATTTAAAATTTAAAAAGAATTATAAGAATTTATATGTATGTCTATCTACAGTATGTCCCCGACTTAGGAACATTCGAGTTGCCAACTTTCACAGGTATACCGTATGGTATAAGACTCACTTTGTAGGCTCACAAATGAATCTGACTTACAGACAATTCTCCTGGAATGGAACTTGTTCAGAAGTCGGGGACTTACTGTCTTTCCAAAAAGATTTGTAAGCTTATAAAAAGCTTACAATAAAACCTAACTACACAAAGACATAAAACCATTCTGTCAAGATCAGTGACAAAGCCACATATAAAATAGAAGAGAAGGAAAAGAATTACATATAAGAAAGAACTGAGTAGAACTGAGATCTGAACTTCCTAGTGGCCAGAGTGAACGGGAGACAGACACGATGATAACATTCATTACCTCTGGGAAGATTTGCTGGCAAGAAAAACATTTTTCCTGGCTTTGGATATATGGAGCAATTTTGATGAGGATTCCTTTTATGGTAATGGAGAATGTCCTTCCAAGGAGTTTAAGATGTGCAGGTGTGCCACGTGGGGAGAGTTAACAGACCCTTTCAGTGGAAAATAGTTCCTCAGAGACCACTTAGCAAGGAGCAAGAGGTGAGGGGGCCCCAGCTTGTGGCTTTGGAGTGGTCTGAGGGATCGGGAGCATTTCTATAATGGTGGGGAGTGAGAATGGAAGAGTGTAGCCTTGTCAGGGCTGTGCACATCTCTGCAGAGTTCAGCTCTTGACTGTATTCAGTTAGAGCACAGCCCTTGGAAATGTCCAACTTGCATGGTTCTGCCCATCCCATAATGGACATACCTGCCATTATACCTAAAACAAAAGAAGAAACAAGATAGTAGATAATAAAAATGTCTTTATATTTGCCTTTAGTCTGTCCCAGACTCTTGGCTCTAATTTTTAAGACATTATTCTAATTAACTCATAGATGAGTCTTAAGTCTTTACCTGGCCTTTTACCTGTTACTGTTTACCTTGAGTAGCACCACTAAGTCCTTTGCCTCATTGATTTTTCCCTTAGTGTATGAACACATGTACATGTAGGTGCTCAGAAATGTGTGCTGTGAAATATATTCAAAGTTCACGCAAATATCCGAATATTTTTTTCATTTTGCTTGAGCCCATTTCCCATACTTCCTAACATTCCTCCCATAAAAACCCTTCTAATATTGGCCAAATAGTCAGAAAAACTGGAAAAATATATACATTTAGATTAAAAAAACAATTATTACACTGGATGAAAAAGCGTATTCACAATAAGTGAATTTATTCTTATTCAGTACGAAAGAAAAGATGAGCAGATGGGTCTTAACTGTAGTAGGAGCTGGAGTATAGACATTGTCTGAAGCCACTTCCAAGGCAACTTAGAGATGTAGGTCACCAGTGTGGTACAAGCAAAAGGTAGGGCCTAGATGAACTAGGTTAATGGCAGAAAGAAAACAAGAATCTTGCTTTGTCTAAGTACAATATAATGGACAGAGATCCTGCAAAATAAGTAAGGAGTCAAGTGGAAGACTAAAAGATGTGAAGAAGTATAGTTGGGTAGAGCAACACCTGCTTTCTGAAAGGAATAATGGAGTTTAGAAAGGGAAAAAGAAGGCCAGATACAGTACATGCCAAAGGTGCACAGAAAGAGAGGGAAGTATAGAAGGAAGACGACTCTAGAAGGCAACAGAAAGACTTGTTATGTATTGAGTGCCTTCTTAAAGCTGAACGCTCTTACTCCTGAAAGCTCACCAAAGTCAAGGTGAGCCCTGAGCTATCAACAGTTGCTATGCTTTTATATCATCTGTCTTAGCTCCCATCACTAACCAGCTTGAATAACCTTGCCTGTCCTGTGGAATCAGGCTGAATTCTTGCAGCCAAGATGCATCTTACCCTAGTGCACTGCCTACACATCACTGCACAATGACTTCCATTGGGTTCATGTGTTTTCATGGCTTATCAGGCCACCTAAGAGGTTCCTGGACTCTTTCTGCAGGTGTTGTTTGCAACTGTCCTGCAAAATCATGAGTGAGAGGATTTAAAGAGCTGCAATTTTCAGGAAGCCTTCAATTCCTTTGGAAATAGACTGCACTTTTATAGAGTTTGGGGCTCCACGTTATGTTCTTACTTTTTAAAAAAACTCTTGTGAAAAACTAATAACCTCTTGCTCACCTCGCCCCAACCATTGGCTCTATCTTTGGGCATCTTCTCTTTAATTCATTATCATGGTTAAAAGATGGGCTCTAGAGCCAAAATGCCTTGCATCTTTATCAAACTGCTTGAACTTCAGTTTTGTCATCTATAAAATAGAAATAACAAAAAGAATACCCATCATGGCACTGCTATGAGCATTAAATCATAAAATCCACACAAAAAACACAGTACTGGTACATTGTAAGCACTCAGTAAGTATTGATTATTGTTCCACACCATTGTAATTCCTAGTAATTACCCAGAAATAGCAAGTTGACTTACTCACTTATTCTTGAATAGCAAAGAGCACTAACTAATTTACATTCTCTCATCCAAAGCTCATTACTCTGAGACATAAATAGTGGGAAGAAAAGTCATAGAAAAGAATTTTGACTTAATTATGTTTGTAATTCCAGTGGTAAATATTGAAAGTAACCTTTACTTCTAATTTTTCAAAAAACTTTCACCCACTATGCATTATTGTATACAATGAGAGCTCAATACTTCCAATCATACAATCGCCAGAATATTCTGAAGGATGCAAGATAGCAAAAGAGAGTAAGGCTTAGTTGGGTCAAACTGTATGAAAGAGTCATTTTGTAAAAGCGTATTGAATTTCGCAATATTTTGTTGTCAACTAAATCCTTAGTCAAAGTAAATTGAAAAATGAGAAGTTTGTGTTCTTATTTTTGAGTAGTCAATTATTCATGATCTGAATGACCACTTAAAATCTTAATAACAGAGTTTTTCATTTGAATCTGGTCTGTAGATTATGATTTTGCTGAGACAATATCTACTTAAAACAATACAAAAAGCCAATTCGTAACACATTGCCATTAGAATTCCAGGCACAGCTGTTTGGAAATTAAGATTGATCACTCTTGGCAAGTAGCAGGTCTTTCCAAAGCACCATAACGGCACAAACTTCTCAAAAACCAAGGGTTTTCTAAGATCAGTACAATAGCTTATTTCCTAACAAACCTGGCAAGGTTCAGTGTCTTCTAGCAAGGTTTAAGGAAAACCATTAGTTTTCCTCATGAGACTTCAGAGTTTAAATTATCTGAAATTGGAAACAAAGGACTCCTTGAAAACCCAGAAATGTCCAAAGAAACCTGAAAATATTTAGAACTGCCAGCATATTTGCTGGACAAAAATTATGTCTCCATTCCACCTCCAAGGTTCATTTCCCAGAAAGTCAGCCGCAGAGTGGAAACAATAATCAAAGGGAATTAGGAATATCTGATTAATTGCCTTTAGGGGAATAAGACTAGTAATAATTATTCCAGTTCAGGACACACTACTCATTGGCGGCCCTCGTGTATAATATTACAATGTTTTAAATCAGAGGTCCCCAACATTTTTGGCACCAGGGACACGTTCTATGGAAGACAACCCACCCCCAAAAAGGGGAAGAGATTGGGGGCTGATTTCTGGATGATTCGAAGGAGCTCAAAACCTAGAGCTCTCACAGGGGCAATTCACAGTAGGATTCATGCTCCTCTGAGAATCTAATGCTGCTGATCTGACAGGAGGCAGAGCTCGGGCAGTAATGGTAGTGATCGGGCAGCGGCCCGTAAATACGGATGAAGCTTCCTTGTCCTCCAGCCACTCACCTCCTGCTGTGCAATCTGGTTCTTAAAAATCACAGACCTGCTGGGTGATTTGGATGGGTGGTGTGGGAACCTTGTTATAAACAATGGGGTTTCGAGAAGCTTATTATGTACATCTTATGAACACAAATGTTGACTGGTATCTTCCAATACTATTACACATGTGGATCTAGGGGAGGCGGACCTGAGGGGATGAGGAAAGGGGAGTTTAATAGGAGGTACTTTACAAAATTTAGAGCTAAAAATAGCCCTCCATGGCTCTTTACTTTGAATGACTACTAGACCAAAATGAATTCTTTTGAAGATACTGATTTGAAAGGAAAAAGTGATAGCTTAAGAGAAAATAAAGCTTTTAATTCTTCTATGGAAATATCAAAAATAGGATTGAAAAGTTAGCAACCTAAATACACATAAGCTGTTTTTTAGATGCACAAAGTATGAGTGAGGCACTCTGCACAGTCGTTCAGCATGAGTTGACATATCACATTGACCAATGCTTTGGACCAGGGTGGTCAATGGTTGCGTTATAGAGGGAGTTAAAGTGACTCATTTCTGAGGCAGAGAGAAAGGGGAAGAATGAATGCAGACTCCGTCCCTGGCTCCAGTCGCTCAACAGTTTCTCAATGCAATTATACAGAATTAATCAAATCCCTGGACGTCAAATTAAAAGGCACTTTCCTACTTGCTATGCAGATGTAAACTTTCCTTCTGTCTGCACCAGGGCCAGCCAAACTTGGGGCCCTGGAGAGCCAAGCCATGGTGGAACCCTGCCAGGAAGGCACAGTTGCTTGAAGCCAAGCCCACATTTGATTTAAGCTCCAAAAGACAACTTTGGCATGGTGGGGGAGGTGGGGGCAGCTTCTCTGCATTTGAGCAGGAAAAGGTTAGACAGTAGGCATAAATTTCTACATTTAAATTATGCAAACTCTGAGAACATAGTAGCTACTTGAATACTATCCTAACGTTCACTTGATTAATTTCCCCAAAATTATACTGTTTCGTTTGCATAACCATTTCACATTCAGAGTTTTAGCTCTTACCTCCTGGCAGTTGAAATAAATGGACTGTTTCCACAAATTAAAGACTAATTAATAATCCCACAGTCAAGAAAATAGTGGTGATGATAGTAGAAACATTGAACATCACTTTACAGAAAGTATTTGCCAATCATTCCTGATGTACTTGAACTCTGCCAAACTTGGAAACGGATAGGAAGAAATATAAACTATTGCCTCTCCTTTAGAAAATTTATGATCCATTTTTGAACTGAAAAATCAAGCATGAAATATTGAGTAGCAATTCAAATCCGTGTATTCTGATGTAGAACACTAATCTGAAAAATTAGAAAACACATATGTCAGAACCAAAATGGATAATTATTTTCAATCTAGTCAGTAAAAATGAATATCCAATTCTGGGTCATAATTCCAGATCTTTACTCTGTCCCTGACCTTATAGAGAAAGGGAGTGATCCTTTTTGCTTCCATTCAATTTACATCATTTTTGCTCTCTCTTGCTTTCTTCTCCAGCTGTCTCCTTGTCCCTCCTTTCTTTGCTGCCCACTTTAAGAAAATAATATAATATATTAAAATTTATATTTATAAATACATACCCAAGTTATTACATTTACTGACTTTACCAAAAAACATGCAAAGGAGAATTAAAATCATATTATCAATAGACTAAAAATGCCATAAATAGAGAAAAAAGTACAAATTATAAGAAAATCTAAATTGTGGTAATATAAACAGCAGCTTGATTATAATAAATCACATGAGACAGCAATTTAGAGTATGTGGGAAGCTTTCATATGTACATTACTTCCTTCAAGTCTCATAATGACCCCGGTGAAATAGACATGAAAGTTTCACTGCACCTAACAAATAGGAAACTGAGGCCCAGATCACATAAGTGACTGGTCCAAGATCACGTAGCTCCTGTAGTAAAATATTAAATGAGAAACTTTACACGATACCAACTTCTGAGGGTGCATAAGTCAATTCCAGGCTCCTCACTATGTCACAGGACTGAGAGTCTAAGCCTCTGCTTCTGATGCTAAGTTCAATGTTCTTTTCGCTTTATACATATCCTTTGATACATTCCACCTCTTTAAAAAAAAGAGAAGGCCTTTGAGTTGTTTGGTTGCTCTTTCAGGGCGAATCCCAGTAGGAGGACTGTCATACTGTTTCCTACAACATTGTGCTGCGCATTGTGGCTGCTGTGTAATAGATGCTTTGTAATTATTTGTTGAATGAATGAATGTCAATGAATGAGACAAATGCTAGGGAGCTGACTACCACCCTCTGTTTTAATTTACTTTTAAGTAAATTGAATTATTATCTAATAGCAAAACAAACCACTTAATTTCCAAATAAATCAATATTAGTGTCAAGGTTGTTATTGGCAATAGTATCTAATCAGAGATTATAAAACATTCTTCATGTGTATGTTGAATTTTTATCACCTGACTGATATATTGTCTTCACTTGTTCAATTCTTTTAAAAATATTCATGTAGTTATATTTGGTTCACTAGATACATTGTTTGGAATTCTTATTGATGAATTAAACACTGTCTTTAAAATTAAATATATATTTGAATGCTAACAAAGAAAATCAAATAGGAAATGTGGTGTCAGTTCAAAGAGAGTTGTTTTGGTTACAGGTTAGAAGACTAGTCTGGGATCAGGAATTCTTAGGCAATTAATTTATCTTTTAAAGATTCATCTTCCCCTCCCCCTCTTCCATATAAAAAATAATGGAATTACCTGCCAAATATGAAAGTCAAAAAAAGGTAAAAATTTAGACAATGATACCTGTCAGTGCTTTTACCTACTTAGCAATACCTTACACAGATTGTATGAGATGTGTTCAAACTCAACCAGCCACAGGGTAAAATCCATCCAACCTGTTCATCAGGAATCAAATGAGCATCTAATCCATGCTGGATGTCACACCAGGCCTGCAGTGGGGAAGGGGGCATACAGAGATGCCTAAGACCAAGATCATATAAAGCAGGAATTGAAAATGTAACTCAGCATACTCAGCTCTGAATCCTAGTCCATGTCTTGAAGGATAGGTAGTTCTGGGCAAACTATGGAATGTCTCATACCTCACTCTTCTCAACTGTAAATTAACATAGTTTCTGCAACATTGGCAGGATTCATGAATGTGATGTTAGCAAGTGTACTCACCATCAAGGAACTCAAAGTCTAGTGAAAGACAGAGATGCAAGCAATAAAATATTGCATCATACTTACTGAGACATTTGGGGCAAAGGTCAATGAGAAGGCCAAAGCATGGAGACCTGATCGTATCTGAGGTACATAATAGTTGCAGGCTAAACTGTTTTCTGGTGCTTTGAATGTAATCTTCACACCACCCTATAAGGCAAATATTACTTGGCTTTAAAAAATATCTTTTTCCAGGGTTGAGGATGTACCTCAGTGGTAGAATGCTTGCCTGGAGTAGATGAGGCCCTGGGTTCCATCCTCAGCACCACCAAGAAGAAAAAAATCCACTTTTACTGAGATATAATTGATAAATAAAAATTGCATACATTTTTAGTATATAGCATGACTTTATGATACATGTATTAAAATAATTGCCTCAGTCCAAGTAGTTAATGTATCTATAACATCATTGTATACCTTTATTTTGTGGTAATGGGAATACTTAGGATCTATTCTCTTAGCAAATTCTAACTATACAGTACATTCATATTAATATTGTCACCAAGTGGAGACATTCAGTCTCAAGACTTTGGTCATTTTATAAGAAAGCTCGTACACTATCATCCTACTTTTGGATAAGAAAATTAAGGCATTGAGAGGTGAGGATATTTGTCTAAGGCCACATAGCAACTAAGTGACGGAAGTAGAATTCGAACTTGTAGTTGGGGTCCCTAGAACCTACACTATTAGCCAAGATGGCACACAGACTCTTTTCAAGAAAGTTTTTAAGAGGATCAGCAAGTTGCCAAGTAAACAAGATGAAAGACAACTTCGCACAAGAGAATAGGAGTTTTGAAAGATCCTCCCTCACTCTTGCCACCTTCAATGTCCAATTAGGCCTGGCCCAACCTCAAAATCCAAATCCCTCTGGATCTAAAGTAGTTTCCAAGGCCCTCAGACCAAACAGAAGGCTGAGATAGTCCATGGCATGCTCTAGAAACACCCAATTGGTAGAAGAGGATGCAAGGAGGAAAGACTGGCAATACTAGAATGAGTTTACATTTCCTGTGACTATTCTAGATTCTCAAGGCCTTAGTGTAGGTTTAAGCCCTCAAAGATGAAACAGACTGAGAGATTATAAGAAATAGTGAAAAGAACATTTGTTATGACCTTGAGAGAGGTTCTCTAAAATGAAACCAATATTAATTACCCTGCCTCCAAAAGCAAGGTTCTAAAGTAGTGATATACAGGAAAAGGATTTCAAATAAAGATGGGAAAATACATTTGCAAGAACTTATGGAATTGTCACTGGGGACCTAGAAGAATAAGAAGAGTTTATTTGAGTAAACAGCATGTGAACCTGGATGCATGGGAAATCTAGCTTGGGAGTACAAAATAACCCATAAATATCTCACAAAGTCAAAGCAACCATATACACTAACTAATATTTCTCCCATCCATATCCTCCTGTCCATTTCGCCACCATCCTGGTAGGTCAGGGCCTCCTTACTTTTTGCCTAGCATACTGAGGCCCATGGTTTCAACAAAGCCTAAAGACGAATCCGTCCTAAATACAAATTACTCCTTCCAAGGCATAACTCTGCTTATATCATTCTCCTCAAAATCTTCTGGTGGCTCTCCACTAACCTGACATTCAAGACAGCCAGGACCCTGCCCTACTCCTTGCTTTCCATTTCTCTACCCTATTTTCCCCTACACAGCAACCAAACACTACAGCTCATGTTTCACCTGCTCACTGTTACTTCCTACCTCTGAACATTTACTCGTTTTCCCCCCAGAACACTCTTGCCTTCTACCCAACCTTCTAATTTCCAAATTTCCTTAACCTTCAAGAATTGACTCAGACACTCACTTTAGGAAGTCTTCTTGGGTGTCCTAGAAATTAGTAATCCTTTTCCCATAGAAGAGACAACTATTTGAATTAATTTGGGGCCAGGAGGACTTGACAGTAGCTACCTGGGATTGCTACTGTAGCCTGGGCTTGTAGAATGATCTCAGTTTACTTTGAAGGTATCATTTCATCATGTTATTAACCATTTCTCCAATACACTTACAGATAAGTTTATAAAATTAAACAATTGCTTCCCAAAACTACCTGTGAGGCTAAGTCAAAGTGTAGATTGGTGTGAAAAAAGTAAAATTATAACCTGTATATGAGAAGTCATGCTCATGTTTATGGGTGTTGAGCTTGATTTAATTGTTTTGTAAGTTAATGATCCTCTGGTCATCATGGTGCATGGTCTTGACAAGCATCTCACTTATTCTAGGCTAGCCAGAACATAGCTACCCTAGCTCCACTTTCAAAAGCATCACAAGATTCTATTCACAGTCACCCCACTGCTTGCACACACCCTGAGGGTACAAATACTGCTTTCCAAAAGAACCAAACCAAATTCAAACAGCAAACAAGAAATCCAAAGTGCACAACTGTATATTAAGTAATTTTAAATTGCACAATTAAGTATATCAGATTCAGTTGAATGGTGGTTGTGTGATATTTTTATCTAAATATTTTGTTCTCTATAAAAATGTCCAATTGGGCATAAGTTTCGGAAAGATCGATTTTCTAGAATAGCAGCTATCATTGAACAATTCATATCTGAGATTTGAACTAGTTCTTACTAATAACAGTATGAAAGTAATATCCTCCACTCCCTACCCACCGTGATGTTCAGAGTTCTAGCTGGGGGTCATCGATTACACACATCACATTACAGTCACTACAACTGGGTCATCGATTTCACACATCGCCACCAAGGGCTTCCTCTAAGTTTCTCACATTCCAGCAGTTTCCATAAAAATTTTTCTTTCTTTTTCTTTCTGAGATTTTTAGCCAGGCAGGTCCATATGTGACTCTTTTCTTATTTTTAGTCAGTGACTTAGCAGCAGTCCAACAGGAAGGACTCCTGTACCTGCAAGACAACACAGCCCTCTTGTTCCCATTGAGCAGATCCATGGAACTGCACCAGGCCATCATTCTGAGGTCAGGGAAACTGGCTCCCCCAGGAAGACCAAGTCCTGAGATAAAGGTGTCCCCTGGATTCCTTTCTGGCTGTTTGGGTTTAGTTTAGTCCATTTAGAAGGCTAGAGTAGCTGGCAGAGGTGGAAAGTCCAAAATGAATTCTGAAGAGAAATTAAACCTTATTGATGCTCATTTGAAAAGTCATAATTTTCCTAAAGCATCCACAAATTACAAAAATACTGAGTTCTAGGGGCTGGGGATTTAGCTCAGTGGTTACAGTGCTTGCCTTGCAAGCACAAGGTCCTGAGTTCGATCCCCGGCACCAAAAAAAAAAAAAAAAAAAATACTGAGTTCTAGAAAAATCTGACACCTTAGATAAATTAATGGGCTGGGTACATCCTGTGCAACCAAAATAAAGACCTTTCAACTCTCTCATTGAGCAGATACAAACCACTTAGGGGAACAGATATCTAAAGTAAAAAGGGATTTTTAATTGTGAAGTATGCAATATATTTTGTTACATAAAGTACTGTAATAAATACTCCTTTTAAAAAGTTGCACATCACTTAGCAACCAAAGGAGAAGAGATGAGGAGATAGAGCACAAATCTGAAGTGAGGGAACTATGAATTCCAGTTCTCTGTCAAGGACCCTCCGCATGTTCTTTTGGACAATTACTTTTTGTCTCTATAAATTCCTTGACATCAGGATCATGTCTTCCTCCTTATTCATAGAAATAGAAATGTTCTGGGTAACAGAATGAGATACACATGTAAAATTTTTCAGTTTAAATCATCTTTATATTACTAGTTTACCCATTTTTTTTTCTCCAATGAAATAATCCCAGTTCTAAGTGAGATCTTACTGAGTTTGTTTGTTTCTCGGCTCTGTCTGCCTTCGTTGTTTTTCTCTGCTGTCTCTCTGTCCACCCACTGGATTTTATGAAGAACTGAACACCCAGAGACTCACATATACCTTTATTATCAAAATGAAATCAACAGATTGAACACTGTCCAAATTAGAAAACCTAAAGCTCTCTAACACATTCTAATCAAGATTTGAGTAGCATTAATGTAAGAACTGCTATGTGCAAAGCATACTTAGAATTAAAGTATTTGGGGGTTGTTCTTTTATTGTTTTGTTTTATATTTCATTTCACCTGCTGTAGATGTGATTTTGGCCAGTAATTCATGTTGCCAGAGATGTGACTTCACATCCAAGTAAGGAAGGTGCTTTTCAAGTTGCTGGAAGGAAGCCACCAAGTATTTCCCACACGTCAGGGGCCTGTTTTTTCAACACCTTGTGGACCACTAATTGGAGTTTGCATAATCTGCCGCCAAATTGTGCACATTCCTTTGAAATGAGTGGAACACACATTTCCCTTCCAGAGTCAATGAAAAGAGAGGGTCAAGAAGAGGAAAGGCAGCGAACAATGATCTGATTACTTTAGAAGGAACCGAATTTCTCGTTCCTGATTTTCTCCTGGAGAAGCAAAAATGGAAATGCAATCTTAAGGGAAAATTTGTAATTAATGTTTTAATCCCCAAAACAGTTCGGTTGTTAGTTACCCATATCCCATTAGTCTACATAATAAAAGAAAAATAATTTTGAAATAACTTTAAAATGTGCAATCAGTGACACTTTAAATGCTGAGGAACTGGAACCAATGAGAAGGCAGAGCTAAATCATAAGAGGAAGCATAATAGCCTCAGTGTGCCATGAACCATCTACACTGCCATGACAGCACATTGGTGTGTAAACTTGGTCTTGTGAGTGAGACCAGATTGATCAAATCCACAGAGGAATTAGAAAATGATCAGTTAGTGAATATGTCCTCAGACAATGAGTTGTTAATTTTTTCCCCTCAATGCCAGTCATTAAAATGGGGTACAATTTAAACCTACCTCAGAAGTGCAAGAATTCTATGCTGCATTTTTTTAAATTAATGATATGAACCTGCAGAATTTTGAAAGCATTCAAGAGTGCGACTAATATGCTGCAACATAAATGTTTTAAATTGTTATCTAGCCAATTAAAATTGGACCTTTCAAATGAATCATTCCCAATATTTGGAAAACATAGTTCCATAATATACAATAATACAAAAAAATCTTTGATTTTAATTCCTGTGTTAAAAATCACAATATATCCATTCATCAAGAAATAACTCAGACATGAAATGGCTTAGTAAAAATATCATAAAAATCTAATGTTTAAAAAAATTCGAAATGGCAAGTAGAATGTTTAAAGAATTAAAGAGGTAGGATATTTCTTTTTCTACCTATCGCTCATTTGAATCACCCTTTTAAAAAAAAGTGTTATTCAAACAGCAAATCTGAGCTAAAATGAGCCCAAAATATCCCGAAACTTAAAGGATATTAAACTGATAAGTATCAAAAAATTAGAAATTCGCCCATTGGTCAGTTCTTTCTTAGCATACGTATTTAGTTCACAGGATTTGAGTTATCAGTTGAATACAGGCACTATATTTTAAAGAATGAAATCCTAAAAAGAAGCATGATTTAAAACAAATTTTAAGAAATAGCTAATTAAAACTCAAAAACCTGTTGATAAGCAGAACATTTTGATGTGACCCCAGGAAGTTTAATTAAAAGTGGATTGACTCTGCAAATCCCAATTGAACAGGAGAGACAGTCCATTACATTTTAATCCCCTTGAGTTAGAAGTGATGGGTAGTATTAGGACAGATTATTTGTAATTTTACATTACTACCCAGTTAAATTATGTATTAGTCTTTGTGAATACCCACCCAATTTGTTTTCAGACCTATATTTTAAACATTTTGTATATGATCAAATTCATACATTCTCAAAATAAGCAGCATTGACAATCAAATCTCATGAATTACAACATTGTTTAAAGAAAAAATGTATTGTACTCTAATTTGCTTTTTTATTTTAAAAGATCCATAAATAATGATCTGGATAAGTTTAGACATTCATTTGTGCCTTGAATTTTTAATTTTATTTCTTTATTTATTTTTAAAACAAGGTCTCACTATGTAGTTCAGGCTGGCCTTGAACTCACTGTGTAACCCTAGCTGACCTCGAACTGATGGCGATCCTCCTGCCTCAGCCTCCCAAGAGCTGGGATTACAGGCATGTGCCACCACACCCAGCCATTTAATTTTAAAAACACTGAACTCTTTTTATACTTTGAAATATTGAAAAGCACACTCTGATTTTTAAACAGCACTCTGGCTTTATTTTTAATTTGCAACAATTTCACTGTTTATTATCCTCAACCTAAATTACTATAATGAATTACTTATCCTACATGATGACACTACTTGAACACTAAAGAGTCGAACTTGAAAAAAAGAAAAACCTGAAGTCAGTAGAAAAAAAGCTCTTTGGACTTAACATAGGGACCAACCCCAAACTCTTGCCCAAAATGAACAATCGAAATTCTTCTTGAGGTTTTAGAAAGTCTCCTCCACCCCCTCAAGTGTCCTACTTTTTACACAGCTCAGCACTTCCAAACCGAGCCAGAATGAGGAGCCCTGAGATCCTTGTGGTCGGCCATTTCCCAAGTATTCCAAACCCACGCCTGGACCAAGGAGCTCCAGGAATCTCATCAGCAGCCTTGACCCTGGGAGGTTTCTAGTCTGATTTCCAAACCAGAGAGGTTTGGAAAACATCTCACTGAACCTTTGACCCCTCCTGACTGCCCATGTGCATTTCAGCTTGGGGCACTCACCTGGGAGTACTGATTGCTTTCGTTATAGCTGCATAGTTAATGTGCCACTGACCCTGTAAGAAACTTGGCTGGGGCCGGTCAAGATGGTTCGGTTTAACAACCTAATAAATACATTGAAAATAACCAATGAAAACAAAATTACAGAGACCGCCTTGTAGCTTGACTGCCATCATCTCTTCAGCCAACCTCAGCTTTTACCTCAGTGTGAAGTTGTGCAAAGTTCAGAGTCACTAAAGCATCAGAAAGGCTGGACAAGAGGAAAAGTAGGGCTGAGAGTATAGCTCAGTGGTAGAGAGCATGTCTAGCACTCATGAGGACCTGCGTTCCAACCCCAGCACAGCCAAAAGAGTAAAATAGAAAAAAAGGCACGACAAAATTTAATTGCAAAATATTAGGAATCTTATTTTCAAAATGCTAGAAAGGAGAACAGAGAGATATAGTTCATTCTACTATAATGACCGAAACACCAAGAAATTGCATAACTTCTCTGGATTTCAGTTTTCTCATTGGAAAAATAACATTAAGAAAACGTCACTCTAATATTTTAAGCATTAAATTAGATAAGTACATGATAGTGCCTTACCAAGTACATAGCACAAGAAGAACTAAATCTATTTTAGCATCTTTCCTTGGTTCCATTAATGATTTTCTGTTTAGTCAGTTATTCTAGGAGGTTGGGGATTTAGCTCAGTGGTAGAGCACTTGCCTAGCAAGTGCAAGGCCCCGAGTTCGATCCCCAGCATCACCCCCCAGGAAAAAAAAAAAAGGGTGAAAGTTATTCTACAAATATTTATTGAATGTCAATTGTGTAGCAAGCCCTATAATTGGTCTCGAATGTATAGTACATTGGTGAATATAACAAATATTGTTCCCACCCTAAGGGCTACAATCTTGATGGGGAAAATAGAAAATAAAGAGAGAGAAAGGAAAAGACACAGGGTAGGATTGTCATAAGTGCTAAGAAAGTTCAGAACAGGGTTTGGTGATAGGGAACAGCAGGGTAGACTTTAGATAGCTCATAGCATTAGCTAACATTCATTTTACTTTTCTATTTCTCTACTGATTTTAAGAAAGAAAAGAATATCTTCTAATTTCTGTGTTTTGCATTAATCAATTTTAACATAAGTTTTACAGTGCTTGTATTACCCTTTGAAAAGACTGTGGCCACCACATAGGGCAGATTATTTCAGACAGATGCTGTACCACTGACATTTTTTCTAGATATGGATGGCCTAGCTACTGCTCAACCTGTCATTACACTTCCTTTTTGAAGAAAGGTCACTGGACAGGTTTTGACAGAGTGATGCTATTGATATTTAGAACCCTGACTTTCTTGACCCTCTTCAGTTGAGCCATAAGCCAGCAAGTGTGATGGAAGCCAGCCTGGTTGCCATGGTGGATAATGTCCTGACAACAGACAGGGGTCAGGTGTACATTTGAGATGTCTCAGGCTTGTCAGCACCTCTCCATAAAGCTGGTCATGTGGTTTTTATTGGCCCACCTGTACATTCTGGTAGGAACAGCTAAGAGCCACTCAATACGCCCTTCTCTTTTTGGAGAAACCCCAGGGAGTGGCACTGCTATCTCACAATCCACATCACAGCTGCCATTTCCATATCTTATTGACACCACACAACTGGGGCCACCACCAAAGTACTGCATGTGAATGATGTCAAAGGGGACAGTATACAACCCAGTACAAATGTCCAAGAGTTTCTGTGTGCCACACATGGTGCCAGCTCCCAGACTCCCTTTATGTATAAAGGATGTGGTTAATTAAACAAAAGTTAAACTTTACTTTCCTGAGTCACAAAATTAAGGACATCTATCTTCATTTGCTGGGACTATCATAATAAAATAACACAGATTAGATGACTTAAACAACAGCATTTATTTTCTCACAGTTCTAGAAGCTGGAAGTCCAAGTTCAAGATTTCTCAACGTCTTTTCATTCTGAGGCCTCCCTCCTTGACTTTAAAGGGTTGTCTTCTTCCTGGGTCTTCAAATGCTCTTCCTTCTGTGCTTGTCTGTGTCCAACTTTCCTTCTCTTATAAGGACAGCGTTTATACTGGGTTACAGCAGATTCTGAAGTCCTCAGGTTCACTTAATTATTTCTTGAAGACGCTGTCTCCAAATAGGGCACATTCTGAAGTGCAAGTGTTTCAGACTCAAACGTACAAATTTTGAGGGGACACGAGTTGGCTCATAGAAACATTTTTATAGTCACACATAGTACAAATCTAGACTTACATCATCACATAAAGGTATCAGAATATAAGTGATCAAGATGATAATCGTGTATCTTTTCAGCTGAGAATTTCAACATGCTTTAGGAAAACTTGTTACAAAAATAAAATTACAAAAATCACAAAAGTGAAATCTCACCAGAAATCCCATATCTGATACGAATTAAAGTTCCTGTTTCTCCCAGTAGACTTAATTCCTCAAGGAAGAATTCATTCCTATCCCATTTCTATGGCACAAAAGAATTTGGGCAAAACTAAGTTTCTTCTGTACAAAATCATTCAGTTGTTAACACTAATGAAGAAAAAGTTCTAAAAGAACTTCACAAAATCCATCAAAATCTTTCTTAATGAATTAAATGTCGTCAAGACACAATCTTACTCTTCTCCCAAGTGCTTTTCTTTAGCCATAGCAAGAGCGTTATTTCAGAAGCTTTTAAACTTGAATTGTTCAGAGCATTAAAGGAAAGGTGGAATCAGAAAATCATCTTGATCTTCTCTGCCAGCCGTGTAAAATCCTAACATACCAAGATGACAGTGTTTTGCCAACCCTGCTCCCACCCCTGGTGCTCCTCAGTAAAGGAGCCGTGTATTGAATTATACTGCGTAGAACTGTTCATGGCTTCACTCTGTGCTTACTAAATGAGATGGTTACAAGGTGGCACATAGCTATGACACACTCCAGAATGGATGCTCCTCTTTGTCAGGCCCAATCCAACAAGGGTCAGTTTGTCTCATCTCTGGTTCAACTAGAGTCTGAGGTTTTTGTGTTTGAATAACAGTGGCACCGTTTTCTCATTTAAAAACCTAACTCTGGGTGGAGTGTGGCTGCATATTGCAGTTGGGAGCACCTACATGCATTTTGATTGATACGGGTCTTTTGGCTTGATGACATGTTTTGCTCCCTAATTGCTCCTTCCCATTCATCCTTTCCTTGTTTTCAGTGCACCTATTAGAGTGACGGCCAAGTGTGGTTCTCACCAATGAGAATTACCTGGGTGACATAAAGCCTCATGGAACAATGCCTCTAGAGGACGCTTGATTCACAGGCAAGGAAAGCAAACTAGCCCTAGCCACATCACTCCTTTATCTGAGATTCTGGTTATGAATCTTATTTTCTGGGTCTCAATTCCTGCATCAATACAGTGATGACATATTTTATCTTTATTTTTTAGAGGGTAGATATATGTGGTAGGTAGAAAGCACCTGTTTATCCCAAAAGTCTTAAGATAGAGCAGCAATAAAAAAAAAAAAAAACAAGAATAAACCAACAAGATCAAAGAGTAAAAATGGAGACATCAACAAGCAAGAGGTACATTTGGAGGATGGAAAATAGATGGGCTAGTAGTGTCTGAATTATGTTTCCTTCTTTGTACCATTACATGCCTGCACAAGAGAGAAGCCTGCACAAAGTAAGCTTATTTGTACCCCACACCTTCGAAAGTCTCAGAAATTGAAGGCAGCAGGGAACTATAAAGACAGGCAGCAAGGGAGGTTGGAGAATGCCAAAAATAAAACAATCGATCCCAATTCTTTATGGGTTGTAGCTAAACTCCCAAATCTCTTCCCCTATCCCACATCTTCAAGCAAATACTCCTTGACATACTAGTTTTATTCTCTGAGAAGGGTGAGCCTCTCTGGACAAGGGAGTGTAAAAACTCCAGGGCAAGGAGGGAGGCGCCATTTTGAGGTCCTTGAGATGGAAGCAGAATCTGTCTATGAAATGGCAGCACCTAAGTCCCTTCTCTATGGAAAGTACCCACCCAAGAAAAAGAGCTGAAGTTATCCACACTTAGAATTCCCTAGACAAAATTGCCACATCTCTGTCCAACCCCAACAATAAGTAAAGGCAGAATAAATCATATGCAGGTAAGCAATTCTGTCTTCTCATGTCCCCTTTGTCCAGGAGCTTCTAGAGGTGTGTTCCACTGAAATCAGTACCTAAGCAACAGGGAGAAGGGAAAGGTGGGACGGGGGAGGGGGACAGTGAAAATAGAAAATCCAACATCAGAGAGAAAAGAGACAGGACAGTGACAAATAGCTACAGGAAGGAAGTCTAGAAGCAGAATGGATTTAATAAGACAAATTCCAAATCTGTTATGCTTAACATATTGTTGTGTTTACCATTATGTCAGGTACACAGAAGACTGAGTAAAAGAAAAATAAAATTATGTACAACAAATAAAAATGTAAATATAGAATTCAGTGTTCCTCAGCTGGGAAACAGTAAGACTATCAAAGTGGATATGATTCAACCCCCAACTGTAATGACTAGGGAATGAAAAGTGTGAGAGTAGGGAAGGGCATGAAAGGGTGACGTGTAGACAGCAAATTCTTAATCATCTTTTGATGTCAAAGATCAAAACTCTGCATATGGTGATATAAATATGTTACTTAAAAATATGGAGGTAAATACCATAACAAAAAAATCTGAGACTGCCAAAAGTAGTTACCAAAGGGGTGCGTGATGACTGGAGGTTAGGGAGGTGATGAGAAAAGGAGCTTGTCGTGGTTGGTGTAACCTTTCTAGTATTACATAGTTGACTTTTTTAAACTATATATGAGCCAGGCACAGGGGAATGTACCCGTAGTCCCTGCTACTCAGGAGGCTGAGGCAGAAGGATCCCTTGAGCCCAAGAGTTTAAAACCAGCCTGGACAACATAGAAAGATTCTCTCTTAAAAAACAGAAATTAAAGACAACTATTTATGGTATTAATTAAATTAAGTATGGTATTAATTAATACTATTTATGGTATTAATTAAAATTAAGTCTCAAATATAAAGTCGGTTCATGCATATGAAGTACATATTTAAACATGTATTTCTGTATGGAAAACTATCTTAAAGAATTTTAATCTTAAAAGCTTTGAGGTCTTCCAAAAAGCAGAATTTTACAAAAATTAAGTCTTGAAAATTAGAATGGAATTATGTGATATTCCTATACTTGGGTTTATTTGGGAGGTTCCTTCGGTATGGATTTTTATCATATGAATGTATGGTACCTTTTCTTTTGCTGTTTTTTGGAAAGCTGCACTACTTGATAATAAGCATAAATGTGTTTGGAGGTCTATTCTGGGGGCACACAGGTTTCTGTGATCATTTGAAATCCTGTGGAGTCAGCCATCACTAACCCAAACTTGGCCAGGCTTTCTGATTCTAATCTCATCCCCGGGTGAATTGGGGTTAGCTCCTGGATGGAATGTTCAGCTCTGTTGAATGTGAACTGGTGCCAGGCTACATGTGAGCTGAGTGCTCTGGGGTGCCAGGTGATAAATCAAAGAGCAATCACATGAGGCTAATATCTTAGCACTGGCACATGGGCCTCTTCTACAGAAACATTGAGCAAAAAGTGGTAGGTCAGCTACAAAAAAGATATAACTTTGCACAGTAAGAGAATTCATTCAACAAACCAACTAATCAGAAAAAAAGAATCCCCATGCCAGTGAGAGCTGAATGCGAGCTACTCTCATCTTTGGATAAATCTGATAAATAATTGTATTCTTGGAGTGTCTTTTCAATGTTTACCTGAGAACTAATCATCCTTCAGAACATGCATGACTTAAGGAAATTGGACAAGAATGCTTACCTGACAACTCTGAGGACAACTTTGTCCCCTTCCCGATTTATTCTGCTGAATCCATTTTAGCCTAACTTAATCAATTCCCAGAAAAAGCCAGCCTGATGTTCTTCAGATGCGAACCACTGGAGGGTTTTACTTACACACCTGAATTTTCCGAACACTTTAACTTTTGGCTGTTGTCAGCTTTAGACAGGGTTAAGTCTCAGCTGTGACAGCCAGAAGTCATGACTTAGAGATCAGCCATTTGGACAATGAAAGACTTCCCCATTGTTTCCAGCGATTCTCAAAGAGCATGGCTTTGGCTCCTGTGTGACCAGAACAACTCTCTCCTTAACATCACGTTCCTGGGCTGTCATGGCTCTTGCTCACTGAGAATGAGTGTGAGAGTTAAAGGATGCGCTCCTCCAGTAGACTGGGGTCCATCCTACATCAGCAGGGGGAAATCACTCCAAATATCAGAATATAAATAAAACAAGAACAATGAAGGAATTACAGAGCAGTGAGATCTGGGAACTGGATCCAAGCCAACCACCCACCTGCAGTTCCCCTGGACCGTAACACTATACAATGAGAGGAGAAAAACTGAAGAAGAAAAAACCTCCATGTGTTCAGTATGATATTCTCAAGCTGAGCAAATAACCCTCCCTGTTTTGGGGTCCCTGTGTCTCTAGAGAAGAGAACACAAAGTTAAATTCCAGGCTTGTTCCAATAATTTGAGAAGATAAACTTCTCATTTTTTAAGCATTTATGTTCAGTTTGAATAAGCACCTAAAGTGACATGCTTTCCAATCTCATACAAGTCTTCCCACCCCACCCCCCGAAATCTCTGGAGGCTGAAAATTTGGCAGCAAGAACCAATATTCTCACAGAAGATTTCTTATCCTTCATTCTTCCACTTAAATTTTAACTTCCTCAAAAATAGCCCTTAGGGCTTTCATTTCAACAAGTCTTCCTCCAGTCCTAGTAGGAGTATGGAAATAATGAGAAAAATAAATTAACGGCATGAAAAGAGATTTTCAGTTTCTACAGGTTTTCAAAATGGTTCAGCTTGAGGTCTGGAGGAAGACTTGGAGTTATTTCTCATTTGTTGTGAATTGTCTTATCTCTGCTTACAAGCTATTTTTGTTCAGTGGGTACCCATTTGTCACAGAGATCCGTCCAACTCTCTATCCTCAAGAACAGCCTTTGGAAGGACTGTTTCTTTTCTTTTTAATTTATTCATTTCTCTGCTCAATAAACACTTTCTGAGCAGCTGTTATGTACCAGGGGCAGAGCTAAGTGCTGTGTTTACAAACATTAATAAGAAATGGCTCCTGTCCTTAAGGAGCTCTAAGGGGAAAGAGAAACACAATAACGGTGATGAACGCTAGGATGGAGTGCCACATAAAGGGGGCACTGTGCCAGTCAGCTTTTCAACACTGTGACAAAATATCTGAGAAAATCAACTTAGAAGGAAGAAAGATTTATTTTCATTCACAGTTGCAGAAGTTCATGGGACATTGCTTGGCCTAATTGCTTTGGCTCTGAAATGAAGCCAAACATGGCGGAAAGAGTGTGGTGGAGCAAAGCTGCTCACTTTGTGGTGGCTGGGAAGCAGAGACAGAGAGGAAGGGTCCAGGGACTGACTGTACCCTTCAAAAACACGCTTCCCAGAGATCCTCCCCTTCCAACCAGATCTCACCTTTTAAAGTCTCCACCACCTGCCAGTAGTGGCTGCCACTGAGGACTAAGACTTTCAAGACAAATGAGCCTTTGGGGGACATTCTAGATCCAAACTGTAACAAGGTATTCATTGCAAAATATGAGTGACAAGGGGTCCGAGAAAGCTTCCTCCAGGAGGAGGTACTTGAATGGAGTTTTATAGGATAGTTAACAAATTAGCCGCAGGACGAGAGTGGGAGGAATAGCTCAGCCCAGGGAAGGAGCTTCGCCCCTCAGATAATGTTCTTTTCTAGAATTCAGTGATCCTCTCAAATGCAAGCAAAGAAATCCAAGCACCTTTTGCTAGGTAGAATATTTTGATTTGGGCGTCAATCTGTACAAGAAACTTCAGCCATTTGGTCACCAGTGTTTCCTGAGCTTTATTTTGTGCTGACCCCTGCAAGTACAAAAAGAGCAAAACCTAGATTCACATTCTTCATTAGCCCATTTTCTTTATGTATTTATATTGTTGTTTTGTTTCCTTATTTCTGCTTATTATCATCACATTTTATAGCAGTGGTCCTCAAACTGTAGCATAAATAAGAATGACTTGGAAACCTTGTTAAGTTGTAGCTTTCAGGACCCTAACCCCAGGATAGGGCCCATGAACTTGCATTTCTAGCAATCTTGGGTGCTGCCAAGACTTCTGGTCTGAGGGCCCCACTCTGGGAACCATTGCTTTACAGCACTGAGTGAGAGTAACCCTGCGCAGCAATGTCAGGTTCTTTCCTGCAGTCCTACAGTATCCATAACATGGAATTGACGTCAGCGGGACTTATACAAGCCACAGAGGTGTCATACTGAAGTCCTAAGTGTTTACGACCAGCCGTGAACCGCGTCGCTTTTGCCTCCTGTGTTTTAGTTGTATTCCCCCTTGGGCATCGCTGTTGCTGTTTCCTCATAAGTTGCTGCGGTTACAGCTCCTGATGAGGTCAAACAGTCCCAGCTGAAGAACCTCGTGGACTAGGAGAAAGTTCCTCTGTCTGAACTTCTGTTACTCTACCTGGGCTTAAAAGCCAAAGATGAATACACTGATCACCTAATCATTTTAAGAGGGTGGAGAGATTTACCAAACATTAACAGACACTGCAAAGCCTGCAATGGTCAGCTCCGGGACAGTCATGCAGTTTGCCTGGACAACAATAAAGATAAATGGGTAAGAAACTGCCTTAAAATAGCACAGGGAATTTAGTGGCTTGCCAATTGCTTTGCCTATGAGTTTGTTTTCTTGTGCATGGTTTGAAATCATGATCTCTTGTAGGCAGACCAAAGTTCTTCTCATTTATTTATAATACAATATTCAGGAGTTTTTCCTGGTCTTTGCCATCCTGTATATATTTTGTAATTTCACTTATGGGAAAATCAAACAGGCAATTATTGAGTAATTCAAGTATCAAGGAAGAAATGAGAGTGGAAAGAAGGAACAAGTTTAAAGAATATTGTAAAACAAATAGTAAAATACTTGGTTTCTCCAACTAGAGGCTGTATGAGACAAGAAAATATAGCTGAAATGAATTAACTGTCAGGTTTCTACCTCTTTTGATCAGAAGGGTGACATCAAGTACATAAATAAGAAGATTGAAGAAGACTGAAATTAGCTTGTTGGTTTAGATGAGAGGCTGAGTTTGCTTTGAATATCCAGGTGACATCCAAAGTAGAAGTGTTTTGAAATATTTTGAAACCAAGATTTGGAATTTGAGTGAGAAGGTGGCTTGGGGGATAGTATGGGGAGGCCCCTACTTGACTTTCACTTAGCCTTGATGACTGAGGCCCTATGAATGGGCCCATTAAAGATCAGATGGATAACTGAAGAATGGATCCTAATATTCCTTCTAGAAGGGTCCTAAATAAGTTCATCTCGGATTTGATACCTCTGTATATTTTCAGTTTAGTGTTTCAGCTAACATGTAAGTGGTATCGCTAGAGCAGAGTATTGTGTTGCCCTGGAGAAATTCCCCAGGTGGCCGAGCATGTGCCCATGACTGCTTGCATTTGTGCCTACCTGTATAGAAATACTGGCTTCGTTACATATTTTAGAGGTTGAATTGGGGGCATTTTCAGTTCTCTCAGAAAGGCATAATAAAAAAGTAGTCTGAAATGGAATGCTAACTGCCATTAAAATGTCTGTAGCTTTTCTCCTTTTTTTCCATATCATTCATGCCACGTGACAGTGATGTAGGGATACTTTTCAGCCACATTTGAAAAGCCTCCCCTGAAGTTGCAAACCCAACGGTTTGGAAGAGATATTTCAAATAACTCAAAATATACAGTGTAAACAAACTGGCCTTTTAGTATGAAGTGTACTAAATTAAAGAAACCAGATGCTTTGGTTGGCTTGGAACAGCCAGATTATGATTGGCTCTCCTTCACTAACCATTTTTCTTGGGCCTCCTCACCTCCTCCTCCTTCCCTTTTCCCTCTCTCTTTCTCTCTTTCTTCCCCGAGCCACTTTTTCCTTTCTCAGAAACCTATATGCTTATTAGATACAGGAGACACATCTCTCAACAACAAATGGTTTTTGAAAATAGTGTTATTGTTGTTCATTTAAATCATTTGTTTATAGTCACTGAAATTTTCTTACTGGAGACCTGCTGTAAGGGAATGCTCACCCCTTCCACCATGGTTCTAAGTGTGAAGGACTTTCCTATGTAACAATTTTATTTGACTTAAAAATTAAACAGTAAATATTCCTCTGTCAATGCTACTGAGACTTTTTCAAGGACTCTGGGAATAATCTAAATGCATAAATCTCCAAGTTGTTTATCCACTTGAAATCAAGAAGTCTCACGATCCTCTCTGAGAGGGGTCCAAATCCAAATACTACAGTTTATTAAAAGTTAGACGAATCTCCATGCGATCAAGTGCCTTCCCCCAGTACAAAAACTGTACTGGCCAAATCTATGCCATCTCAAATCAACGGATACCTTGGGAAAATGCTTGTTAATATGGATTGAAACCCACTTCCATCTGAAATATCTAGAGAACTGTACCAGGAATATATTTCCAACTCAAACTTGGAGATAAATTTCCAGAAAGAGCAGAGAAAAAAGGTAAGGGAGGAAAAAGAAGGTAAAGGAAGAGAAATTCTACATAGCCTGATAACAGGAAAAGAGATCAAAACTGTTGTTTCAATGATTAGTATGCCATAGAGCTGGGGACATTTCGTGTCTCTGTGATTCAAGTAAATACTAGTAGTCTCTGAAGGGTTAATTATGGCTTAGCTAAGAGAAAAGGGACTGTGGGACATTTTGTAAGTATACAGTATTCTGTAAATCTTGGGTGTAAAAAGCATATAGCCAGATACCATCTCACAGTTATTGAATCCTATTGTATTTCTGCTGGATCAGAGAATCATTTTTAGGGTCAGAGCACCTAAACTGCACAAGCCTTAATGCTCCCCCTTTCAGGGAGAAATATTTATTGTGCTTTAATAAATCAAGCCTAGAAATGGAACTGATCCCAGATAATTTAGGGGGTAAATTTCATTTTAAATTTCCAGGAGGTGGAAAAAAACACTCCAGAAACTCTCCATGGCCTCCTTTTGTCTCCAAAACGCCCATCTCTACCCCCCTTCCTGTCTACCCCTCTTTCCCTTCCGGTCCTTGGCTCCCAGCTCATGGCGGGTCCCTGTGGCTTTGCTCTGGCATTACGAGACAGCTGGGTGGGATGGGCTGGGAACCATCCTAGAGATAAATGTTCCAGGGTTTTCCCAACGTGACTGAGCCTGACAGATCTTTTCAAAAATGCAGTATTGTCTTAAACACAGTTTAGAAAGTCCAGATTCGATCACTGATGCACCCAATATCAGATCATTTTCTTGCTTAGCATGTTATTGCACATCTGATTTAGCTTCCCGGTTCTGAAACAAGAAAAGGAAAATAGGTCTACCACTCTCTCTGCCCCCATCACTCACTTCTCACAAGCATGACAAAAAAAATTATGATTTTCATTCAAAACACCACATAGAGAATGAGTCAAGAAATTCTTTTTTGGGTTTTGGCTTTTGCATACTTATGCCCAAAGTGCTGTCCCAGTACTAATCTGTTAAATTGATAAGGAGTTCTGAAAAGCAAAGACAAAAACTGAGCCTCGTAGCCCGGTTTGTCTTGCTTTCGTAACACGCAGGAGACCGAGTGTTCAGAGAAGCAGCTTGGAGCCTGGCTGACTTCGGGCAGCTGGAGTCAGTTAACAACCTCAGACAGATATGGAAATCTTGACTTTCATCAGTGCACTCTCGGCTATCCAGGAGAAGCAGCGCTGAAAAGAAAGAGTAGAAGCAAGTAGGAAAAAGAAATGTCAATACTGAAAAGTAAAAAAAAAAATTAACAAAGTCCTGCTCTTTTTTCAGGACAACTCCACTTTTATTCCTGGGACACTGATGTTAGGTGTCCTATTAACTGCGTGTCTGTGCCCTGTCTTTGATGTCTAGCTTCACAGTCCTCTAACTCACTGGGTGACACTGAGATTAGAATGTGATTCAGGTGTGGAGGTCAATGCTGCAGGCGTGAGCAGTATTTTATAATTCATGACACATTCAGGTGATTAGTAAGCCCTGAGCTTTGTGAGTTTTTTGGGTTACTAATTCTTAGACTGTCCATCGGGCTCTATGGCTGTGCTTTACCAGTCGAGTTTTACAATTTCATGTCAGGTTCTAACTGCTACCTTTTTTACCTACATATCTTTAACTTTTGTCTAACAGCTGGTTATTCTGCAGTACTTTCTACCAGGTCCCACCTAAATTCCTCTTTGTCAAAGAACTCTTCTCATTGTTTTGCTTTATATTTTGGGATTGCATGTGTGGAAAACTGGGGTTTAACTCCTGTACTTAGGGGGCATTCTAGTACTCGGCCCTATTCGGAATCATCGGGACCTTTCATTTGCATCTACTCTTAGATTAGTATTTATTTCCAGTTCTACTATGAAGATACTTATACTTTCAGGATTGTAATTCTTTTCTTTTTTTTATTAATTTTTTATTTTTACCAAGAACATGTATTGGTACATTGTATACATAATGATCATAATCAACATGGTTATTTTGTACCTGTACATGATACATCTTGGTTTTCCCCCCCTTGCCCCCTTCCCCTCCCCTCCCTTACACTCACCCACCCCTCCCTGTTTGCAACTAGTGTATTTCCACTTTTCCATTTTTTTCCCTTTCATCTTACTTTTCTTTTAACCTTCTTCTATATCCCCCTTTTCCCTATCTAGTTCTCCTCTCTTTTCGTAATTCTTTTCTTAATGGATATTAAATATTTCTTTATGTTACCTGATTTTTTCCTTCATTGTCCTACTTTTATGCTACTTTGGCCTCCTACTAAAAGTTTTCAAAAAGATGCATATCCCAGTATTGGTGCATGCAGGAATCCTTCTCTCTTTTCCCCAACAATACATCCACGATAATTCACAAAAGTCTTGATACCCATCTGAGTATGAGGGTGCATGTCACCCCAGGGTCACTTTTAGTTACTTTCCCTTTGCCTGGGGGTTAAAGATGCAGATATTTTACTCAGCATAAAAAACGTAAAATGGAAAGTACTGTCATTAGAGACTCGGCAACAGCTTGAGAATGTCAGCAACCAAAGCCATGTGCACACAGCGCCAAGGTAGACGGAGCGGCTGCTTGGGAAGAATATTGAGAAGCCAGCTGTTACTCCCATTGGCACGAGAAGGTGCCAGTCACCACCCAAACTGCAGAGATCATGCGCCAGAGTCTAGGCAAAGAGCGCCTTCACATGCCAGCCAGAAAAGGGCCTCGTTGTTTCCATGTGTCCAAATTACATCGGCAATTACTTATGTGCGCTGCTCTCTTTAGCCACTCGTTCTCCCTTCATAGGCTGGAATGAGAGAAAGCTCAGTGAGGAGAGGAACACCTTTTGCTTTCATTTTACACATTTTATAACAAATAATTTTGTGGTTTAAATGTTGGTTGTGGCACGGCATGACATCTTATGTTGACTGATGGTGCAGACTTGAACAAATATGAGTGGAGATGACTAATTCACCATCATATATGGATGAGTCAAATTCCCAAAGCTCTTTACCTGGGAACTAGAAATTTTGCTAACCAAAAAAAAAAAAAAAAATTAATAATACCTCAAAATATTCCAAAGAAACTTTGTTACCTCCTAGCAGATATACAAGGGAAAAATAAATTTTCCTTAATTTTGTTTACCACGAAGTAGGAAAAACAAGATACATTTTCCCCTCAGATTTATTCTAACTTGTAATTTCATTCCACACCAATGAGGCTTAGTTAACTTTCACTTTGGCTGTATGTAAACAATTTTGGTTTGTTGTTGTTATTATTTTTATCTAAAAACATTAATTTAGAGAAGCAAGTAGAAGGCAATAGCTTCACGACCTAATTTTTCAGTATGTCTACAACATGTAAAGCTTCCTAATTAAACAGCATAGTCTTCTCCAAAAGGAAGATAAAGAGAGAGAAAGCTTCTCCTCTCTCCCATATTCCTAGTTTGAGAGCACTTTTGTGCTCATTTAGAGGTTGTAATGCAACATAGATAAGTAGTGAGCAGAGTTATGTTCTACAATCAAAATTGGGAAATCTTTTGCTCTGAGAACTGCCCCAGAAATTTAAACAGATAAATAAGCAAAACAATTATATTTTCCGTGGTTTCCACAAGTCAGAAGCAATGGGTGAAAGTCTTTTCTCTAAATCACAGCAGGCACAGCGGACAATCAGTGACAATTCTATGACAACATCTGTCCCATTGCCGATACACAAAACCTTCACGTTCAGTGTCACTTGGAGTATTCCTTCCACCAGGATGGCTTCAAACCAAGCAAGTAGGTTGCTAAGAAGCATTCCTGAAAATTGAACAGAATGGAGATAGGAGCAGATGGAGTCTGGTGTAATCAAGGCTCAACGCAGGGAATCAAAACCCAAGTCATTTCAGGATTCAGGTTGCAGCCTGTCGGTACAGTGGAGAGGGGAGAGAGAAAAGAGGCTGTCCCACGACGTGGAAGCAGTGTGATGTGCTTCCGAGAGGTATTCCAGAATAACTATGGCAAAACAACAACCATTAGTTCAGAACTCACAAGCACTAATTGGAGGTGTGCTGTATGAGTTGTACTGAGCTGGGCGACCTGACTCGGGGATAAATAAGCCATATGAGGAGAAAAGGCTGGGACACATAAATTTTTCAAAGCACAATGCGAGACAACATTACCGCAAATGCCATTAGGCAAAATGGGATTAAAAGCCCATTAGGCCAAAGATTGCATAATATACAATTCCACTTATCATATCAGTAGGGATGCCCAGGATAGGGAAATCTATAGACAGAAAGTAGAACTGTGGTTGCTTAGGGCCATGAATTGTAGGATGGAGGGCTAGGAAGGTAACAACTTAAGGGTACAGTTTCTCTTGGAGGTGATGAAAATGTTCTAAATTGACTGTGATGCTGGTTGCACATGTCTGTGAATATACTAAAAACCACTGAATTGTACGCTTTAAATGGGAGAATTGTGTGGGTATGTAAATTATATCTCAATAAAGCTGTCATTGAAAAATGTGAGGTAATAAAATCTGGAGGGGAAAAAAAGCCAAGTAAATGGAAGAAGCAATAAATACTTCAGGAGTGGATCTTCTTCCTCTGGCCCCCTGCCCCTGCCTGCCCTCCTTCCCCACCTAGTCACGAGAAACAAAGCAGAGAACTGTAAAATATCTCTGCTCACCTAGAGACAGCGAAACACAAGACAAACACTCAAGAGAACACAGGTGCCTCATTTCCTACCACATTCAGAGCCCGTTTAAATGTGAGACTTGATGAGTCCCAACTCAGCCCCAGGAGAATTACAAGCTAGTGAATTATTGTCTAGCTTCTTTTGCAAACAAAAGGCTTCTGCTTACAACAACACAAACTTTTGGATAAAAACAGTAGACTTTCAAACCGTCTGAGGGCATCTCATAAATAACCAAAAAAAAAAAAAAAAAAAAGAAGAAGAAGAAAGAAAGAAAAGAAAAAAGGGAGAAAGATTGGCATCAGGCAGGTCTTACCAGAGACTAGAACATTTACAGAGTTCTCCTATTTGAATTTATTTCAAGCAGTCAATAAATAAATGGTTCCATGCTATTAAAAATGGAGAAAAGAAGACTACAAACAAGTGTTTCTACCTCCTGCAATTTGGTCCATTTCCCTCAGCTCCTTCTCAGAGAAAGATGCAATTGTTCACTTGATGACCCTGGTACCCAACATATTTTCTTTGGGGCCATCTTTTGAATATTATTTTTGTGTAAAGCCAAGGAAATGAATGGAGGAGTTGAAAAACATAATCAGAATGTTATATTGACACTGTTGTAGATTTTCCGAATGCCGAAAAACAAGAAATGAGTGGAAACGAGTTTGCCAAAGTGAACATTTTATGCATCTTTATATAGGGCATATTCCCAAGTGGAAAAAAAATACTCTTGAGTAAAATATAATAATGGAATATTTACTGAGCATTTAAAATTTATGGCATATACCTATTACCTTTAAGCAGAGCCCTTCCCCTCAAGAACTTACATTTTAAATATTTTGTATGTGTGTTTCCCTATTCCTTATTTTCTATCCCTGGTGCTCAGAAAGGCACTTTTAGCTATTTGGTGGGAGCTATAAATATTCTGCCCAACTACAAGCATATACCCCCCTAGCCATCCGTCTCCAAATTGTCTTACACTTAGTGGTTGCTAATGATGACAGAGGCCCTCTGAGATACTGCAAGATATCAGATGAGATGCTTTCAAACTAACTCAGAAGTTCCTATATTAATATTAGTCTTGAATGACCAAGAAGTGACTGTTCGTTTTGTATCGTTGGAGGTGCCGTCAGGGATGGTACCTCCGCTGGCTAAAGGTAGTTCAGGTCCCTTCACGAGGCTCTGAGAAAAGCCGGACCTGTGAGGAACATTAAAGTTTTAGGGGAAGACTGTGCTAAACATTCTAGAAAAGACCCAGAAAGAAGCCGACAACTGTAAATTATTACAGTTAAAGACACATGGCCATCAATCACCCTCAGAATATTCTCTTTCACGTCAAGCTTCAAACACATTTATTCCACCATTTTTGATACTTTCTGAAGCATTTCTGGGATTCTTCTTTCCTGAATGTCTTTAGTTACACGATCTTGGCTATCTCAATGTCCTGAATTGCTTGAAAACATTTACCTTTTGTGGTCATTTTTGACTTTGGAGAAGAGCCAGAAGTTGTACAGTGCCACATCCAGTGAATAAAGTGGATGAGGACACACTATAATATTTTTACAAGCCTGCTTTTCCACTGGATGGCACTCAGTATCAGCATTTACCACTTTTTTTTTTAACACACCTCTTAAAGACACTCATAATAGAGGACTTAAGAAGGATGGGATAAGTGTGTTCAAAGTGAGTGGGAACATTTTGAGGGAGATTAGTGGCAGTGTGTCTTTTGCCGAAATCATTTGTTTTAAACACTCACTATATATTCTGATCACACTTTGTAGGTGTGCACATTTTCTTCATCCATTTGTCAGATGATGAACATTTTTGTTTCCCTTTCTTGCCTATTGTGAATAGTGCTTCAGCAAACATGTAATTGATCTTCTTCAACACTTATTTCCTTTGGATATATATACACAGTAGGTATTGCTGGATTATATGATAGTTCAGTTTTTATGTTTTAACACACTTCCATACTAATTTCCATAATGACTGTACTAATTCACATTGCTACCACCAGCGGGTAAACGGTCCCTTTTCTCTGGCCCTTGTTATCTCGAGTGTTTTTTATACTAGTCATTCTTACTGGAGTGAGTGATACACATTGCAGTTTTGAGTCACATTTTCCTGATGGATAGTGACATTGGGCATTTTTTCATATACTTACTGCGCATTTGTATGTCTTCTTTCAAGAACTGTCTATTTAGCACTATTGCCCATTTGTCAATCTATATGGAGTTTTGTTGCTATTTAGTTTGGTTTGGGTCTTTGGTTTTGTTTTTGTTTTCTGTCTCCTTGCTGTCAAGTTCCTCATATATTCTGGATATCAACCTCTTGTCCGATGTATAGTTTGTGGATATTTACTCCCACTGTGTAGGTAGCCTTCTCATTCTGTTAACGCTTTCTTTTTTCAGGCAAAAGCTTTTTTTCCCCTGGTAGTGCGAATAGAGCCCAGACCCTTTGCACTAAACTACATCTCCAGCTCTTTTTAAATGTAATCCCATTTACCTGTTATTGCTTTTCCTGGGCTTGGGGTTGTTATCCCAAAAAAATCCCTGCCAATTCTAATGTCCTGAAGCTGAAGCATTTCACCCATGGTTTTTTGTTTTTTGTTTTGGGGTTTTTTTGCTTTTTCAGTTTTCATTTTTATTAGTACATGTTTGCATTACGTGATTATATTCCTTATGGGGAGTTGGGACATGTACATACGTAATTCTTTTTTCATCCCCTTTCCCACTCCTCTCTTTCCCTCTCCATCTCTTGATCCCTTTTCCATTTGAAAAAGATATCTCTCTACTTCCTATTATCTTTTATTCTGGTTTTTATTTATATTTTGAGTTTCTCATATAGGAGAAACTATGTGACATTTAAACTTGTATGTCTGATTTATTTCATTTAATGCATGGTTCCCAAGGTACATCCATTTTCCTACAAATGACTCAAGTTTGCCCTTCTTTATGGCAGAGCAGTACTCCTTTGTGTATATTTTCTTTATCCATTCATCTGTTGATGGACACAAAGACCACTTCCAAAATTTAGCTATTATGAATTGTGCTGCTATAAACATGGTTGTGCATGCATTACTGTAATATGATACATTTAACTCTTTGGGAATGACACTTAGAAGGGAACTAGCTGGGTCAAATGGAATTTCTATTTTTAGTTTTTTGAGGAATCACCATCCTGATTCATAGAGGTGATACTAATTTACATTCCCACCAACAATGTAAAAGAGTTCCTTTTTCCTCACAGCCTCACCAGCACTTATTATTTGATTTCTTGATGATGCCATTCTTTCTGGAGTAAGATGGATTCTCAGTGTTGTTTTAATTTGCATTTCTCTAATAGCCAGAAATGTTGAACATTTTTTTCATGTATTTATTGGCCTTTTGTACTTTTTTAATTTGTTTCACATGCCCATTTGTTTAGTGCGTCTTTTACTTTGGGAGATCTAATTTTCTTTATTTCTATATCTATTCTAAATATTAATTTCTACCTGAGGAATAGCTGGCAAAGAATTTTCCAACTCTGTTGGTTGTTTCCTTTAATGTGCAGAAGCTTTTTAATTGATGTGGTTTTATTTGCTGATTCTTGGTATTATTTCTTGTGCATTTGGGGTTCTGTTCAGGAAGTCCTTGCCTATTTATGTGTCTTCAGGAGTTTTGCTTATTTTATCGTCTAGCAGATTGTTTCTGTTTTAACATTTATATCTTTGACTTTAGCACATGGCAAGATATACAGGTCTAGATTCAATCTTCTGCATGTAGGTAGCCATTTTTCCTAGCACCGTTTTCTTCTTTAGTAATAGCTTCAGACCTTATATTTATGTCTTTGTCCATTTCAAGTTGATTTTTATATACAGTGAGAAGTAGTGGGGATCCAGCTTTATTCTTCTGTGGATTTCTCCTTTTCCCAGCACCATTTACTGAAAAGACTCTCCTTTCTCCAGTGCATATTCTTAACATTGTTGTTGAAGATTGGTTGGCTGTAGATTTGTACAACTTCCATTGTCTTCCATTGCCTGATATATCTGTTCTTATACAAATTCCATGCTGTTTTAGTGACTATAGCTTTGTAGCATATTTTAGCATAATATCTCTTCCTTTGCTCCGTATCCTTTTGACCCTTCAAGGACTTTTGTAGCTGGTTCCATATGAATTTTAGGATTGTCTTTTTCTAGATCTGTGAAAAATATAATTTTTATTTTGATAATGATTGCATTTAATACATAGATTGCTTTGAGTAGTATTGACATTTTAACAACATTGATCCTTCCAATCTGTGAGCAGAGGACATCTTTCCATTTTTTGTGTGTCTTCAGGTGATTTCATGAATGTTTGCTCTCATACAATGTTTTCCTTGTAGAGCTCTTTCATCTCTTTGGTAAAATTTATTCTTAGTTATTTTAATTAGTTATTATAAATGAGATTGCTTTCTTGATTTCTTTTTCAGATAATTTGCTATTGGTATTATAGCAATGCTACTGGATTTTGTATGTTGATTATGAGTTCTAATAGTTTTTTAGTAGTCTTTAGGGTTTTTTTAATGCATAAGATCATCTGCAAGCAATTTGACATCCTCTTCTCCAATTTGGATGCCTTTTATTTCTTTCTTTGCCTAATTGCTTTCGTCAGTACCCTGCTGAATAAAAGTGGCGAGAAGTTGGTATCCTGGCCTTGGTCCAGTCTTTGAGAGAAAGCCTTCAGCTTTGATGGTTCCTTACTCCATCTATGAAGTGTGTTGGTCTCAAGAAGTATGTATTTTAACAAATCAAACACATGATAAGTTATATTTAAGGATTGTTTTCAGGTCATGCTTTCCTAATTGTATAGATCAAAGTTTCCCAACCAGTGTTCTGTGAATGGGTTCCTAATGTGCTGAAATATTGAACACCTTTGACCCCCAGGGTGACCAGCCAAGATCCCATTCAAAAGACTCTGGACATGAGCACTAGGTACATTTAACCTAGTGGGGAATTAAATGTTATATTTATGTGGGTTATAGAGTGCAAAAGCAGGGAAGCCCTGGAGAGATGCAGATGGTGGACTCTTGAGTGTCTGAAATAATACAGTATACTAAGTATGTGCTTAGTGTAGTAAAAAGTTATATATGCATATAAATCCATCCAACAGTTATACACATAGGAGTATAGCCATGAACAGCAGATACCGAGCGTGAAAAAACTAAGCAGTTAATACTAAGAGAAATTGTCCCCCAATAACATCTAGTAACATAAAAAGCATTGTCATTATATTATATTGCTCAGGGACAGTGATTCCTAATATAGCATTGCACAAATATAACAGACTCACAGTGCGTACTCAGTGAACATAGATTGGGAATAAACGATATGTTTACTTATCATTTCCAAAGTAATTATTTCAGTATGTTTGGAATCATTTTTCAGTACCAGTTCTCAAATTTAAACAGAGTAAAATCATGTAATTGGATTTGGACTTGAGGAATTACTTCTCTGGGTTTATTTCACACAAAGAGGGAAGTGGTGTGGTGCACACAGGAAGTGGAGTGGTCTCTCCACACACAGGCCCAGAACAGCACCTATACCACCATGTGAGGAGACCGCCCCGCCCGCTGTGAGGGACAGGAAGCAAGAAGAGGAGGCCGCGGGCATGAGTCTTGCTGACTGACTGGATTTGCCAAAACTGGAATGGAAATGCACGATAAGACCTGGGCTATAGGGGAAGACAACACATTCGATCGGGATCTTTTATATGTATAAAGCACCCTGACAGTTTATTCTCAACAGAGCAGCCTGCTTGATCCTTTAAAAACTTTAGTCAGATCATATTCCTTTCATTCAAAATTCTCCTGTACTTCCTGTATCACTCTTGAGTCCCTAAACTATCTGCCATTCCTGGCTTAATCCATTCAGGCCACTCCTACATAATAACTGAGACTGGGCAACAGGGAAAACAACAGAAATTTGTTGCTCACTGTTCTAGAGGCTGAGAAATCTCAGATCAAGATGCCAGCAGATTCCGTTTCTACTGAGAGCTTGATCTCTGCCTCCTAAAATGACACCTTCCGTATGTCCTCGCATAGCACAAGGGGCAAGGCAGCTCTCTTCGACTTCTTCTATAAAGGCACTAATTTGATTCAGGTAGGCAGATCCCTCAAGACTTAGTCATTTCCCAGAGGGTTCCACCTCTTATTGCCACCACCATGGGCCTGAGGTCTCAACATGAGTTTTGGAGAAATATATTGAGACTTAGCACCTCCTTGCCCTCCTTACTTTTCTTCTTGGCCTTTATTTCTTTATTTCCCATTCGCCCCTTCCCAATTTCTTCTCTCTCTGCTCCAGCATGCTGGCTTGCTTGCTGTCTCTAGAACATACTAGTATATTACTTGTTGTCTTTCATTCACTGTTCCCTGCACCTTAAGTGCTCCTTCAGATATTTTCATGACTCCTCCCACAGTTTATTCAGGGTGCTCCAAGTCACGTAGGGTGGTCTTTCCAGGTCCTACTCCTTCCAGGCACATTGGAATCCACCGTGCACTCGCTCATCCTTCTCCTGTTCTATTTCATTTCAGAGAACTTTTATTACTTCCCTGTGGGAGGCAATTTACTGACTTTGTTTATGGTCTGTTTTCCCCTAGATTTCTAGAATCTCAACCTCACATGAACAGGTGTGTGTTGTTTTGTTGTCTGCTATATTTCCAGAGTCTAGAACACAGCCCAGCACATAGTAAACACTCAAAAATATGTTTGAGAAATAGATGAATGAACATCTGATTGGTCTGTACCCCCTGCCCCAGTTAAAACCACAGGTATCAGTTTAGTCATACAAGACAAAGAAGCAAGAGGTGATGCTACCAGATAAGTGGATCTGGAGGTCTCTAAGCTCCTTCTAGTGTTAAGATTTTGAGCTAAGCATTACACGCACACTCACACACACATACACACACACTCACTTCATGGACAATAGTATATACCCAATTGTCCCCCTCCCAAACACTCATTTTGGAAGATACTTGGAAAATATATTTCATGGACAAATGTGTTTGGGAAATGCTGTATGATCTCACCTGCTTGGATACCCACAGTGCACATGACTGAAGCATCTTGGAAACCCTACTCTTTAAAAAAAAAGATTAATTTTTTTGAATATCCATGTTTCCTAATATGTTTGATTATAATACCCTCCTTTATACATAATGCTTAATTGTAATTCAAAAAATAATGTTCCTCCCTTAAACCTAGTTTAACACTGCCATAACAACATCAATAATATCCATATAGTATGTTGTATATGTTCAGTACTTATATGGAAATACCAAGAAGAATATTCTTGGTACTAAAACTTTATTACAAAGAGTTGGTAAAACACTTTTATCCATTTGATTTCACTTGATTCCTACTTTCTTTAGTGCATTAGGGGTAGACATCACTATCCCTGCTGAACAAAACAGAAAATTTAATGACACCCAGAATGGGTGAGACTTACCAAGGTCACAAAGATAATAGATAGCTTTTCCTCTGTTGATTTCTTTCCTTCATTATACAGTTTTAAATACTATATAATACCCATCAGCCCTTAACAATAGATCGTACTTCTCACTTCTGGCCAAGACATCTTTGGACAAGGATTGTATCACATTAAGTTAAGGGCACAGTCTGTGGATCTGGTCACCTTGGTTTCAAATCTAGTTTCACACTCACCATCCACGTTATGGGCAAAGTAATTCAACATCTCTGTTTTCCAGGGCATGGTACTAATAATAGTACTTATCTAAGGGAGTTATTCTGAGGATTAAGTGAGTTAATTTGTGGAAAGTGCTTCAAACATCCCCTAGCACACACTAATGCCTCCGTAAGTGTTAGCTATTACTATAGAAATATGTTACTGTTTTTAATAACACAACATTCTATGACATGGATATAATGTAATGAACTGAACCATTTCCCTGCCAAGTCACTTTCTGCCATCTGTTTCCCTTCTGAAAAACAAACTGAAGATGAACAACACTTGGAGGTTAAAAGAATCCCAAGTGTTGTGTTGGCACTGGAGGCTGGAATGAAGAGTTCCCAAATGCTTTCTGGCTCAGAGCAGGCACTAGCCATGCCTGTGGTGGCCTCATGGTCCTTCTCAGGACAGCAGACTTGGTGTGAAAGTCTCCTCAGAACAGAGTATCTCCCAGGACTTGGAGTATTTCCTATCCGTGATCAGCAACATCTTTTCTTGCAGTATTTTGGCAAGTTTGTCCTTGTTCCCGGCCAGAATCAGGAAGTTCAGAAGCACATGAAAACAAACAATACATAAAAATGCTTCTCTCCAATTATTCAAAGTTCAGAACAAAACAAGAAATTATTCAGCAATATAGGGACTTGGTTACTATTTCACCTTACTAATTATATTTAACCTCATTGATGTGCCCATCTTTTCCTTCCCAATGAATACTTTTCTTGGCAGTGATTTCCAATAGACTGGCTTTTTTCTTGAAGTATATTTAAGTATGGGAAGTCGTTAAGATGAGTTATCACTACATTTGGTAAAAATTTACAGGTATTTTTATAACCTGGCTCATTCTAGCCTCAGAGCAATTTTCAAATTACATTTTATTTTTTCTAGGCATTACTACTTTTCTAAAGATCAGCATGATGTTGTTCCTAAAAATCCCATCAATTGCATCAGCATAGTCAGACCAATTACAAGTAATTTTATAAAGTGCTACTTTTCAAAATTTTACTTGTCATTTCAAGATCTACTTATCATTCAAAATATAAGTATCACCTTCTTAATAAAACCTTCCCAACTGTTCAACTCCACCAGTGTCCAAGAGATTCTACTTCTCTGTCTCACTGTAGTCACTCAACTAAATCTAATGAATTTTTCGATCATTTCACCCACCTTTTCAGCAAAATCTATCAGAAAATCATTTCTTCTCTCTTAAAGCACTCACCTCCAGAACACGAGAAGTTGTGATTTTCCTCCCACTCTTGTAGTTGCCTTTTCTGTACAGAGTCCTCCCCTTTCAGCAAGGCATTAAATATTAGTTGTTTAAATCTGGATGCTAGCCCTATTCTCTTGTCACTCCACTTCCTGGACGACTTCACATATACACACAGATTTCTTTTTTTACACATTTCTGTCTCCATCCAAAACATTCTTATTGAGTCCCAGGCCCACATGTCCAACTGCCTAATTGACATTTTCCTTCAAAATCTCAACAGCATGCTCAACACAGCCAAAGGTGACACCATGAATTTCTCCCCTAAATCTGGTTCCCTCTAGAACTCCTTTTTTCTGTGATTACACACTCAATCATTTAGTTATACAAGCCGGAAATCTAAGAATTATCCTTGATACTTCCTTCTCCTTCAACCTCATCCCCATATTCAATTCCTCACCACACTGTCAAAGTTACCAACTGAATAGCTCTGAAATCTTCTCACTTCTCTCTACCAGCACCACCCTTCTCAAAACTACCATCTTTTTTCACCTGGACTATTTCAGCAATCTAACCAGTCATTCTTGCTCCCTCTGATCCATTCTCCATTCTGCATCCAAAGTTGTTTGTTCAATGGGCACATCTGAACACATCATTTTTCATTAAGATCATTCCCCAGCTTTTCTAATCCTCTTGGACTAAAGTCATACTCTCCAGCCTGTCCTACAAAGTCCTGACAACTGACTCACTTCACTTTGCACCATGCCCCACCTCACTCACTTTGTTTTATTTGCTAAAACACACTTGCCTTTGCTACAGCATCTCGGATATGTGATTCTTTTGCCACAGGACTTTTGAACATACCCTTCTTTGGACTGGATTGCTGCACTTCGAATGTCATGTAATATGTGGCCCAAATCAGAAACTTCTGAGTGTGAAAGGGGGCACTGTTACTAGTTAGATAGTAGGATGAATCGGGAGTCTACAGGGCAAAGGGGTCCTATGTTCACCTTCAATTAACTCCTACTCATTTACCAGATCTCAAATCAAATGTAGATTCTTAAAGGAAGCTCATAACAGCCTCCCTAGTAAAGTGAAATTTTTATAACTTTCACAGCATACTATACCTCTCTTCTGTTCCACTAGCCAAAGTCACAACTATATGTTTATGCATAGGATGATTCTATGCTGTCCCCTCCACAAGATGGTAAGCTCCATGAGGCCAAGGCTGTTTTCACATTTCCTCATGACTGTATTCGCCTACCACAAATTCATGTGCCATTAATATCATTTATAAGAAATTGCCTCTCTTTGAAAAATTCTTTTTCTGTGATTGGCATAACAAACTATCCAATTATGTGAGATCCTTGACAATTATGCAGTTACCCTTGACACCTGCCTCTCCCTCACCCCCAGTATCTGAATAACTCCTCCCCATACCCATTTTCTTTATAGGCTCCTTTCTTCCTCCTCTTCTTTCTCTTTCTTCTGCTCTGTTTCTCTGGAAAAACAATTTTTTTCCAGAAGGCTAATACACTCATCAGGTACCAAAAAACAACATCTCTTCCTAAAAACTACAAGTTAATTCTGAAAATATCATTGTTAATTTAATGTTTGCCTGTATCCACAGAAATCTGGTTACTGGAGACCTGATTATAAATCATATCTTCAACTATTGTTCTAAAATGTGAAGGCCTCTTAAATTGAAAATGTACTTTTAATTTTAATATTGAACAGCAAATATTTGTCTTTCAGGTCTAACTGAAACATTTTACAGGACTAGTAGGAAGTCGTTCTAAAATGCAAATGTTTCCAAGACCTTTATTCATATAAAATCATGAAGTCTCATAATGCTTTTGAGAAAGGGAGCCAAACCCAAATATTTCAGCATCATTAAAAGTTACTTTCTGCTGTATACTATATTTACTCCTTTATCCAACTCTCTTCTGGACCGTGTATTGTCTGAGTGTCAGGAGGCTATCTTATGTACCCTGGTATGTCCTTTTTCTCCTTACTTTCCAACCTTTCATATAAGGTTTTGCATAGTCATTTGTTGAAATGAACTGAATTGGCCTAGGATCCCTCGGAACCTACCCTAGAACTGGTTTTTTGAGGACTCACATGGCCTAAAAGTTCTACTGACCTGCAAGCTCCCTACTTCTCTAGGGAATCTACATTTCCCTGCTGTCTAACCTGCACCAGCAGAGGCTCCTGGTTCCCACGCCGTGGTCCACAACTCATGTTACCTTGAGCTTCAACAAAGCACCACAGTATACACTCTACCTTCAGGACACAAGTTTCACATTCACTGTTATTAACCCTGACATGCCTAACCTGGAAAAAACAAAACCATGAATAACATCATGGATAGTGGTTCTGGAGAATAGAGATATTGAATACATGCCTGGCAGAGGGCAAGGGCTCCCAGGCCATCCCAGTGCAAGCTGTTCAGGGGAGTTTCTGAGGGCTAAAGGAGCTGGAACACCTGAAATCCTTCAACTAGTTCCTGACACTTAGGAAATCCTCCTAAACAATGCCATGTGGGGAGGGGAGCCCCAGAATATCAGAACAGTAACAAAAGAATAAAATAAATATAAAATATGTGTGTAATTGTGCAAGGGATGTATTAAGTCAGCTTATAGGATTAGAATGGGAAGAGTCCCATTCAGAAGTAGAAGAATCCAAAGTGGCTGTCTGCATCCTGGAGAGCTAGAGGATCCAGTAACAGTTGAAGTTCCAAAGCCTGGAAACTCACTGAAGGGTCACAAGAATAAAAGCCTGTATCAGAAAGCCAAAGAGTCTGTGTTTGAAGGCTGAAGAGTCTGTGCTGGGAGCCTGAAGGAACTAGACACCACCATCTGAAGGCAATGGCAAAGACTGGAGCTTCTCTGAAGAAAAAGAGCAGACTTCCTTCTTTCTGTTTTTACTCCATCCAGGCTAAAAGCATATTGGTTGGTGCCACACACATCCAGGGTGGGCCTTCCTCCTCAGTTTTCAGTCTACATGTCGATCATCCACAGACACATCCAGAACTTTATTAATCTGCTTGGTAGTTCTCACTCAAGTCGAGTTGACATAGCATAGCCAACAATCACGAATAGCTACTTTGTTTTGAGTGCCTGCCTACTGTGTGCTGTGTGGAGGGCACCATGCTGAGCACTTTATATATGTAATACGTTTATTAAAAGAACAACTACAAATTTGGCTTTGGGGAGATTCTGAGAAAAAAAAGTATTATCCCAGGTGCAAGAGAATGGTATGCAAGCCTGTCCCAGGGTTTTCTTAGTGAGGGCAGACCCACACTGCATTGTCCCTATGATGACTCCCCCCTCAATCTCAATCTTTTGTAAGAAGACCTCTTCTTTGTGTTCTTTTAAGTTCCTTTACAGGTTCTTGTAATTCTCCTTAGGCTTTCCCACTGCTTCTTGTTCAACATCTTTTTTACTAAGTTCCTGTGTTCCCAGTGATTGAGACTTTTTTTTTCTCATTTTCCCCCTGAAACACTATCAAACTAAAGAATGAAGATAGCTCCTGTTGCTACTGGTCTGCCTTACTTGCTTTGGAAAATAAAGCACTGCTATTTACACATTCACTTACCCAACATTCAAATCCCAAAATATACATTTGTTGCAATGTGCCTAATAACCCTAAGCAAAAATTGTACATTATTGTTAGGTTTAAAAAAAAATCCCTTTTTTCTGGTTTTGATATAAGGATCAAGATTTTTTAAAGGAGAAGAAAGAACTTTTTCATGTGCAAAGAAAACTTTATTTTATTCCTTTTGCCAAAAGTGTGGTTTCTGGATAACTTACTCCATTTCTCTCTTTCTACATACAAAGGTCTCTCAACAACATCCCAGGATATAAAACTAGTGAGACAGACCAGTCAAGGGACTGATTCAGCATATAGTTCTTGGTGACAGACTGGACCAGCCTCACTCAAAAAAGTGGAAAGTTAAACCTCCGCAAGGGAGATTCGGGTGTAATCAGTCACACTGGGTCTCTTGTGTAAGATCACAGTACTGAGGACATAATCTCTGCCTGAATTGTTTAAACCGACTGCTTGTACTATTTCATAAATCTACAGAATCATTAAATTCCTCAGCCCTCCTCATTGTTAGGCCAAATAAACACCCTAGAAGAAATCATTCTCTTAACTATTTCTGAGAATAGTCATCTGAAATAAACAAAGCCCACAGCTGAGGCAGTGCAGGGTGATAAAAGTTCAAGTCCAAGATTTGGGGATCTGGTTCTCTCTGTTTTCATGCAGGCTACTCTGTGACTTCCTGTTTCTGACACTACACCATCTCATCCTCCTTGTTCGTTAGTGACACCACCACTATGAATTCCTAGTCCATCCCCCTTACAACCTTTTTAATACCAAGAACTTCAGCACCTTCTTAAGTCATCTCGTGCAATAGAAGCACAGTAGCTGCTGCTCTGTTCTTGTCTTAGACCTTCTCTCCACCCTGAAATGACCTTGACACCCCATGATTAGGACCAGAGTCTGGTTCTCAGCATATGGCCCGTGTTTCAGCCACTGTAAGTTGTCATTGCTGTCAGAGTCTCCACCCTCTTTGCCAGTTACATAAGAGGCTACATAAACGTCTGCTCCCTAGCACAAGCTTTTATTAAACAGACACTGTGCAAGAGGCCAAGTGGGCAAGAGGTCCATCCGGAGCCACATCCCTGGGGGGGGTGAGGGGCTGTCTCCAGGTCTTGGCTCCCAGAGTGAATCAGCTCAGTTCTGCCTGTATTTGCAACCTTCAGTACCAAGGACGATATGTTATGTTTTCGGCCTAAAGAAGCAAAAGAGCAGCAGCCTTTTCAAAAATAAGAATTCCCTTGCTGTTTGTTTCCTTTTGGAACACAATGAGAACAGACTGAGGACATGACTCTGAGCTGTCAACGCTTCCTCCCCAGCTTCCACAGCACCTTTCCTTTGCCAGGAAAAAAAAAAAAACCTGCTAAAGTTAAACAAGAGCTTAATGAATAGTCAAAATAATTGTTTAGCTTGGATATAAGGCCTTAGGTAAATAGATGATTGCTGGGGACCAGGGGCCAGTAAAAGCAGCTCAGCAGGATACCACTTGTTCTGTCCTTCAGACAAGGGCCCAGTGGCCTCCTCCAAGGTCAGCTGTTATGAGCTATTTTTCTTCTCACCAGCATACTGAGGCAACTTAGCATCAGCAGGGGCTCACAGAAGTGGGGAGAAAGAAAAGAACTTCCTATATTAAAAATATATGCTTACAGTTTTCAGCTTCAATTAAACAGAATGCCTAAGATGTAGAAAATTTGGTTTGCTTTTTCATGTTGGAAAAATTCTAAAATGCCGCTAGTCCACTTACAGTTGTCCTGCCTCCTGCCCTATTAGTATTTTAACATACTTTAATCCATTTTAAAAGTAATTATTTACTATCCCTAAGAGCTAGCATGAGGTTTATGAGTAATCTACTTCTAAAACTGCAACTGTAGTTACAGACAGTATAAACACTGAATATGATTTTGTTGTTGGTTGTTGCTGTTGATTTGTGTGTCTTGTTTGTTTAGATATTCTTACTACCAACTTGTGTGCTGGTTATCTCTTTTCCCCTAAAAGAAAGGGGCATAATGAAAATTCTGTTTGATTGAGAACTTGAGTAAATTAATTGCCAGCTAAATTTCAGTTCTGCTGAATAATGTTTTTAATAATTGCTTTCCATTTTGTACTTGAAAGTAATAGATGCCTTGTTGATCCAGAACAGGATTCAATTATCTTATTCATACAGCCCTTTTCCACTGCAGTACTCTGAATAAGCATCTATCTGACTGAATTTTGAATTAATCAAGGCAATAGGTTCCCTTAGTATTCAGTTTTTAGGAACCATGATGACTATATCTTTGTTTGTTGGTAGACAGCAATCAGAGCATACATTGGGCAAGAAAAAAATCAATGCTTAACTATGAAATCTTTTTGTTAATAATATAGGAAATGTTAAAAAACATTAGTTTGGAGGTTAGTATTGAATTTAAGCACAACCTCTCACTAGCTCTACAAGTTTAGACAAATTACCAAATTTTTGTAAAATCGTCTAATAAATTTAATATTACCTACTTTGGATTATTAGACTGATGATATGAGAGAATACATATAAAATGCTCAGCACAGTCTAAATATTCAATAAATGTTGATCATATTTTTCATACACAGTAGAATTTGCTCACATCAACCCTGAGAGGTAGACAAATTTGTTATAAATACATAATTTAAATATTAGAAAACTAGACCTCCTAGTGGTTATCGGTTTGTCCAAAGTTATTTAATGAGGCAAAATGCTGGTATTCAGCACAGGAAAGGATTCCTGAGTCCTTGTGTGTCTTCCTAGTCTGATGCACCCGCCTCTGCCCAGTCTGCCCTGTAGTGCTATCTCTCCTGTTTCCTTAAATCTAAAGTCCCGCCTGATGATGGGCCTCTCTGCCTCACACTCTCAGATGGACAACAGGAATAAATCTTGTGAGAGTCTTTAAAACCTACACCAATATTATGTAGATCTTTTCTGGGAAAATGGTAACCCTCATAGATATAAAGTCAAAAGCTACTCTTTGGCAATACTGAGAAGAGAATAGTAAAAGAGAAGTGAATTCCAAATGGTAAGCCTAAGGCTCCTGGAAGAAGCCCAAGGGATTATAGCAACAGGTCACACGTGCATAAGGCCAGCTTCACTGACTAAATGCCTACAGTTTCCTCTATGCATAGTTTTTTTAAAGTATATGTCTATCTTACCATTATAAATACAAAATACAAACTCATTTGCAATCAGCACTGAATTTGTTTTATCATTTTAACATGCTACATTTTCTCAGAGGACTTGAGAAGTATGGATTCTGTCATGGGGAATGGAGCTAACGTATTTTTCCTGTTGTTTCTGTTTCATTTTGAAAACAAAGTCTACACACTCCATAAGGGTAGATAGCAGTGGTGTTGAGAAGGGAGCGCTGCCTATGAAATCTAACAAGCTGAATTTAACTCTACTGCACATTATAGGTTAAAAACACTGTCAACTCAGAAAGCTAGCTCGAGGAAAGTCGATAGATTTTTACCAAGTGTCTTCAGTGATTTGGAGCCCTTTGCTGGGGCTCCAAGGAGATAGCAGTCTTTGAGGCATTATTCTTCCCTGAGCCACTATTTTCCCACTTACAAAATAGAGAAAATAGTAGGAGCTTTCCTCTCAAGACTATGTGAGCATCCAATGAGAGAAAACCAATCAGTCCCCTGTGATGTTTTTGAAAGTGTTTTGTAGACTCTAGACCATTATAACTGTAGAGTGCTCCAGAAAAGTACAAGAAGAAAAGACTTCAACTCTTCTGGATGGCTTTCCTTCAACAGTTGATCATCAACCCCACACACTTACCAAACCTAAAAGGACTCTCTTCTTTAATATCAGATTATATTCATATTTCAAATGTACTTTTTCATCTCTTCTTTGCTCTTCTCACTTTATCTCTTTTAATAAGTTCTTTTATTTTTATTCCATAAATTGTAACATCCTTTGATGCCAGTATCACAGTACTGTATCAGATTATACAAAATTTAACAAATAAGGCACCAATTATAAAATTTAAAGCCGAGAATAGTCCAAGAACTCACAGCTTGTGCTTTATAACCCATGGTACACACGAGACCCATCTGTGGAGGACACTTTAAGCACTGTCAGTCATGTAGGTTGAGGAGGCTCTCACCCACCAGGTGAGGATATCACCCATGTCTAACTACAGGACTTAAGAAGACAGGAGAAGACTACTCCCCACCTCTACTCCAGGCTAAGGTCCAGTAAAAAGTGGTTTATGGGAGGTGCTCCGTTGCACTTGGAGGATAAGCTTCCCAGCTCCTGGAATTGAAATCTCCCCAAATTCGGTTCTTCCAGAAACATAACACTTCTCATGTATTTCTCCCCCTCCTTGATTGCAAATAATACGTAATAACTGACTAACCTGGTCTTTTGCTCCAGTCAACAGAAGACGTTCACTTAGTGCCCACCACAGACCACACACCACACAAAGTGCTGGGGAGAAATGCAGACACTGTAATGTACACGATCCCTACATTGCAGGAGTTGAGAAGGAGTAAACCAGCATTTATTGCCAGGCAGCAAGTGTTACTTTAGATACTCTGACAATGGCATTTTGAAGCAAGTCATTTTCATTTTATAAATGAGGCACCTGAAGTGAGAGACTTCCCAATATTGCACCGGTAGCAAGTGTCCAAGCCAGATTTTTCCCAGGCCTGCTTTATTCTGCACTTCCTTCGATTGGGAAGGCAGGACACACACACCTAAAGGAAAAAAGAGTACCATTATTAACAGAAGCCTTCAAATAAGTAAATAGTAGAAACTCAAGGAACTCTTCAGGCATCATAGGTGCAAGGGTGGTACCCAGAGCTCAGCTGGCCTCAGAATGGAGTCTAATACAGATCAGTGAACAGCCTTGGGAAGAGAAGGGCGGACACCAAGCTGAAAACAAATGGCCTGCAAATGAGAGAAATGGCACTCTGGGTGATTAAATCAAGAACAAAAGTTACAATCCCAACACACCATTTGTCCTCCCACGTTTGGGTGCTTGTTTTTATGTCTCTGGGAAGGATAAAAAGTATGGAAATTTTGCAAGTTGCTGTCATCTTCGTAGACCAGGTAAAGGCCGGAGAGCAATGGCTCATTGTCAGAGTACTGCCAACCCCTTACACTCAGCGCTAAACATCCCTTCCCACCTAGCGCTGTCTGAAGTAAGGTCAAAGGGAATCATTTTCCTCGTGACATCTGGGGTTGGTTCCATTGACACAACTGGTTAAGAGGATTTACACACGAAGAGTGAATACACTTGGCAATGTCTTCAGACGTTTGTTTGGATTTTCTGTTTTCTAGGAGATGTACGATTAAGGGGTCAGACGGGGGTTCCTGCTGAACGCCGTGGCTCCTACCCATTCATTGACTTCCGCCTACTTAACAGTGAGTAATCAAGCGTACCTCGAAAGAAACGAACGTTTTCTTCAAAAACAAAAAAAATCCTCATTTCCCTCTGAACTTCAAACCCTTTCAAGGTCTGCCTGCCTTCCTCCATCTCTACCCTCCCAACTGAACTTGAACCTTTGTCTTTCCATTTCCTCACTCGCCAAGTAATTCTGGCCCCTGCCTGACCCTTCAGGCCTTCAGTGAGGGTCCAGATCACACCAGCTTTAACACTGCGAATCCTAAAAACAGTGAAACCTTAGACACAAAAGGCATTATTTTCATTTTTCCGTACATTCTACCTTTAGCCAGGACTAGACTAGATGAGATTCTATTTTATTTTTAAAACCGCACAGAGAAACCTATCCTCAGTTGCCTCTAGAAACTCACCATCACCTAATTCTCTTATTTGTCTAAACTAAGCCCTTAAGATCTGTTCTTGCATTCCCAGTCAAATTCTTCATCACGATGTTCTTTTAGTTGCACATGAGGCTTCCTTCCTCATCGTTACCTCAAAAACGCTTTTATTTCTATTTTCCCTTCCATTATGACTCCTCATTTGGAGTTTCGCTCAAACATTGATTCATAATTCTGTTAACATTAAGTCTCACTGAAAAGCCAAACCAGGGACCAGTCATCTCTCTAGATTTCACATCTTCTATCAGAATCATCCTTCACCTTGGACTTGTGGTGGGCGGTGGTGGCTGGGGGCCATGGATCCATTTCACAATTTGCTCCAAGGTTTGCAGTGTTTGGTTCTCATATCACTCCCTATCTATAAATTTCAAAGTGCTGGACTGTATCCACAGAGTATTATTTTCCTTTGACATAAATGAGCTCAGATCAAGAGGTAATTTGATTTACCTCGCCCCATGGAAATTACTAGGCAAAATTATAACTTCCTATTTCTGATCCTTAAGCCTCGAAAGGCCAGTAGGCGATGGATGTGTTTCTGTTTCTCCTGGTTTGTTAACCCTTCGTTAACCCTTAGCTCTTTCAGTGATACAGAAACTTGGAGTAACTCTTCCCATACTAAACACAATCTTCCCCACCCATCCCACAAAATCCTTTTTAGAGTTCATAATTGAGCCACTAGACCAGTACGATATTCATCACAGCCTATCGGGGCTCCAGTGCTAACTCAGACCCTCCTTATGACCCCAAGTGGGCTGCATCAGCTACTCACAGAAGCTGCACCTTTCCACATTCTCTACACTGTCTGGATTTCGAGGTTGTAGGCAGATGGTCCACCAAGCAAGGTATAGATGAGCAAAGGACCCAGTTCACTATTTTGTTAGACCAGAATTCTCTAGTAGAATCACATTTTGAAAGTCAGAGGGAGAAAATAACCAAAAAGCCTCTTTTCAATAGCAAATGTTATTTATGGTTTCTAACATAAGCCATTAGCAAATTAGGAAAATAGGAGATATTTATCTTTATAGTTCAAGGTTCCAAATGATTCTTTTTTAAATTTAATTCCAGTGTTATTAAGCAACATCATTCTAATTGTGATCTTGGCAGATGGAAGTATGTAATATAGTCTGCATCATACACTTCTGGATGTAAAAAAACACTTGCTTCTTTTACTTCTTAATCTGATAACATAATTTGCTTCTTTTACTTTCTTTTTTTGTTTGTTTGTTTGTTTTTTTGTTTTTGTGGTGCCAGGGATCGAACTCAGGCCCTTGTGCTTGCAAGGCAAGCACTCTAATCACTGAGCTAAATCCCCAGCCCCTGCTTCTTTTACTTTCTTAACCAAAAAAAACTGCAAAAAAATAAAAATATATATATAGAGAGAGAGACAGAGAGAGAGAAATTTAAAGAGAAATTGATCATAGGTAGTATTCATCGTCATGCCAGTCACCATATGAAAGACTATCAGCCGCCATCCTGTCACCCCTCTTGGGGGATCCTCTAGAACCTTCTCAGGGTCTGGGCTTAGCCCAGCCTCTTTTCCTGGCCCGGAAGCCTGCCTGCCCTCCTTCCCCATTTCTCCCCAACTGTTGCTCTTGACCCTCCACTCATGGAGTGACTGTGTTGACTCTCCATCCTGAAATTCACTTTCCATTTCTCTCAGCACCCCATTCTGGATAATTCTTTCACTTGTGTCTCTTTATTTATAATATATGCTAGGGTAATACTAATTTACCTTCATTGTATTTTGCTTTCTAAGTGGTCTTGATTTTTTTTCCCTAGATATGTGAATAGACCACATGTCCCTAAATAGATCACAAGATCCTAAAAGTCAGTCTCTCCATAGTTACTGGTCATTCTGTAACTAGATAGTTAGCTTACCCAGTAGATTAAAGGATCTGCACAAAAAGATTATAATAAATAGCTACAAATGTAAACCATCCACTACCTCTAACTGGACAGTACATATCAGGTGGATGATCTCCAAGATTTTCCCATGCTTGTTAAACTATTTACCACCTTTCTAATGCCTGCATTTCCCCATCAGTGAGTTGAAACTAGAACCCAGACATCACTATGATCAGTGTCCAGTTGCCTGATGTAGCAATTCTGGCAGCTTGTCACCAAGTAGGTGTGTGGATGTCTGTGTAAAATACAGTCACATAAGACACATTGTACATGTAACATCTCCTACTACATTATATGGCGTACCCCTTATTTAATTCCCTTTAATCACATTCGTGTCCTTGTTGAGATTTGCTTGAGTTGCCAATGTGTGCTTTCTGCCTAAATGGGGAACTTTGGGGATATTCTAAATTTTTCATTTTTACTCACTGATTCCAATTCTACACATAAGTGCCAAAGTGATTCTTTATATCACTTACTTTAATTTTGAATCAGTTTCTTCCGAGGATGGACACAGACTAATGATTCCATTCTCCTCAACTGTTTGCAGTTTCTCTGTCTCTGTCTCTCTCTTTCTCTCTCTCTACATTATAACTCAGTCTAAAACTTTTTAAAAAACATTATTTATAGGAAAACCCAAATACTATAGCCAAGGTCTGCATTCCTGTAACGTTCCTCCCTTCTGAAATGCTTAGTGAAACCCACACAACTGCCATTCCCCATCTGAAATGCCACTAGCTGTCTCCCCTCCACTGACCACTTCAACAGCTGCCTTGAATCACTGGAAAATGCATAAGCAAAAATGTATATTAAATAATAAAGCCTGTTACATTTCTCCATTAGGCCCATTAGCCACAACACCAACCTGTCACGGCAGATGGGGACAACAGAATTAATATCTAAAATACCTTGTTTTCCATCAGAACAACGTTTCTAGGTATTAAAACAGATAACTAGAACAGAGGTGGACAGATGACAGCCCATACTCTAAATTTGCTCCCCTACCCCTGCATGTTTCAGTAAATAAAGTTTTACTGGAACGCTGCCGTTCTGCTTTATTTCCATGTCTGTCATCTAGGGCTGCTTTCTTACTTCAGTGGTACAGTAGTCACAACAGAGACCATATGGTCAACAAAGGCAGAAATACTACATTGCCCTTCATAGAAAACGGTTGCCAACCCCTAATTCAGATTTTCTTAAACAGATTTGAAGTATTTTATGACATTTGCATAGACACATTCAGTTGAGTTTAATTTCCTTTCTTAGCATCATTTTTTCCTTTTCAACTTCCTAGTACCATTGCTTTACTTACAAGCATGGATTTAATATTGACTAAGTGTACATCAGATGGATGTATGAATAGAAAATGAACCTCTCTTATGCATCTAGATTTAAAATTTTGATTTAGAATGATAATTTCCAATTGCACAAGCATTCTTCTGGAAAAGATGTCTTTCCACAATGTGATGGAGGGAGGGACAAAATACTATCCCTCCTGCCTCATACCTATTGTCTATCAATAAGGTGGTTGTACACCTAGTTTACCTGGTATAGTCCTGGTTTGTACCTGTTGTCCAGGCATACTTAGTAATAATGTAGAGTGTAGTAACAATCACTCTCAATGATGTGTCCTGCTTTGGACAATAAAGTATAGACCAACTACTTATAAAGATTTCCCACAAAAGAGTACTTCAATACAATGTTTCTCAAAGATCGCATACGAGAATAAGTTCAAGAGACTATGTACAACATAGTGACTACAGAAAATAACAAATGAATAGCATACTTGAAAATTGTTATGAGAATAGATTTTAAGTGTTCTCACCACAAAGAAATAAATATGTGAGGTAATGCATATGTTAATTAGCTTAAGTCATTCTACAAAATATACTTAATTCAAAACATCATCTTATATACCATAAATATGTACAATTTTATTTGTCAATTTAAAAATGATAATAACAGTAAAGCATATGCATCCCAGGAATAAAGATCAAAAAACCCTCCTCATAAGCCATCGTCCACATCAATAGAAATACATAAGACAGACCTACTTGTTAAAAGCCAGTTTCATTCTTGTTTCTGCATCACACGATTTAGAGAAGCAGCATCTATATTCGTTTCTAGAAGCTTCTCCGGAAATACAGTGGGAAATCATGGTTTTAATACCATTGTGTGGGACACAGGAAACACGGACTTTTAATGAAGCGAGTTATCTTTACACCTAAGCGTGGAGGGGCAGAAGAGAGTGAGAGATTATTTTTATTCCAGAAACGGTTTTGAAACACAACCGGAGGCCAAGAGAAATGGAAATATAACAGCTCTATTATCGCAGTGCCGACCTCTTTGGGGTGTATTTCGTTTACTAACTCTGTCGAGGGGGAACAAGAGAGAAACTGTGAAGAGTGTTCACAGACAGGGGCGCATGTGAGCACAACAGAGGAGTCACGATCTTCTGGGAGCAGGCAGCTCCCCCTGCCCTTTGCACAGCTCCTCTCCTGATTTAATGTAATCAGTAGCCTGAGTAGATAATGACTAGGTTGAGATGTTCCCGTGGCAACCATCTCAGAAAAACACAACGTGATTTCCACACCCACTCAGCAGAGGAAGTGACATAGGACGAAAACATTCCCAGGGCCTGGGGATCATTAGGGAAGGCAGCGCTTCAGCTGGACATTTCAGGACACAAACTTCAGCCACACCGAGAGCCTGGCGCACCAACCCAGCTCCCGGGCTTTGCAGTAGTAGGTTGATTGGCTATTTGGCTTTTCCTGCCTGTTAATTTGTTAATCTTGATCTTTAAACCCTATTCCTCAGGACTTGCCTCTCCAGGTGGGGCCGTTTCAGCTGCTCAAGAATGAGTTCATTTCAGTGAAACTACCAAAATATTTTCCTTTGCTTACTATTTCCAAGATAGAACAAACCTATACATTTTAAACTTTTTTATGAAGAAATGACCCAAATAATCAAATGCGTCTTTAAAAATCTACTAAAATACATTACACCCTACAGCCATTTGTTCTTTGACATACAAAATACATTCTCTGAAGGTCTGTCTACCAAAAGCCACCGGGGAGTTAAAATCCATCTGGCACTAAGCAATAGCCCCATCTTACAGATAAAGGACAATTCCTCTACAAAGTCTGCTGTGTCAGAGAGAATTCCTAGCAGGTGGCGACAGCCTCTCAGTGACCATCTGAAGACAGCCTGTGGCACCACCTGTAAGAACCACACAAAATGTAAAGGACCTGAGCGAGAATGTCCAGGGCAGTCTGAAAGCAGTCTTTCCAGAAGGAAGCCATCCCTCCCCAGCCCAAACTCTGTGCTCCCCAAGTGGAGAAGGGAGGCGTCTACTGGGATTTCTTCAGAACTCGCACCTAGTGAGTGCCAGCACAACACCCCACAATTTCAAAGTTCAATATTTACCTTCCTGTAGAAGAAAGACGGGGCCCTGGTTGTGTGTGTGTGTGGTGCTCTCTGGCTCAGCTGGATGGTGCTCCGTGGTGTGCACTAAGGGCCTCTGGCTTCCAGCTCCCTGGTACTTCAGCTGCGGAAGTGCCAGGCTAGTGGGATGGTTAGCCACTGAAATGCCACTTCATTGCAGAAGACAGAGTTGAAGTGTCCTGAATGCTTCACTCATTGGCCACCACTATTCATTCCATCGATGAACATCAATGGGGCAGCTCTAAGACAGGCAGCAGGCCACATGGTGCAGATGCAAAGACAAATGACACTTTCATCTAGCACCGCCCTTGAGGAATTTACAGAGACATTAGCAAAAATGAAATAAGATTCGATATAATGTGGTACCTTTCATAATACATGTGAGTATGTGTGGCACGAGGAACGTACACATCATATGTGATTCAGAGGAGTTAGAGATGTGTATGTCTGTTGTCTTGGGGTATCAGGGAAAGCTGCCTGCAGATTGAACTGGGAGCAAGGACTGAAGGAACAATGAAGTAAAGGAGAACTGCATACTGAGGCCAACTCTTAGTGCTATTCTAAAATATGTTTCGAGACTTATAAAAGTAGGCCAGGTGTGGTAGCACATGCCTATAATCTCAGCACTCAGGAGACTGAGGCAGGAGGATTGCCACAAATTCAAGGCCAGCCTGGGCTACATAGTGAGTTAAGACCAACTTGAACTACATAGCGAGACCCTGTCTCAAAGCAACAACAACAAAAAAAAAATTACAAAATTAGGAAGAGTTGCCACCAATTGTACTCAACTAGATAAAAATGTAAGGTGATGTATTCAAGTATAATCTCAGCAGAGAAGTCAGGAAAGACTATTCAAAATACCTGACTGTCAAAGCAAAACCATGTCTTGAAAAATGAGTTTTTACCTTCTGAAGTAAGAACTGAAAACAACCCATGCCTTCTGCTAAACTGGGTGACATCATTTAGTGGATTTACTTGTCTTGGTTTTTTGTTTTGTTCTGTCCTGTTTTTTCCGAGACAGTCTCACTATGTAGCCCAGGTTGACCTCGAACTCACAGCAATCCTCCTGCTTCAGCCTCCCGAGTGCTGAGATTACAGATATGTTCCACCACGCCTGGCAAATGTACCTACTTTTTATCTGATGAAAAATAGACAAACCACGGAGCCCATTATTTCCTCTCAATTATCATTCCTTCATGATAACCCACAGAGAGCCACTCCATGCCAAGAAGGATGGGGCCAGGGTCCCCTGAGCGACACCAACGGCCACCGGACTAAGATGACCTTTCACATGATGGAAGCCTCTGCCTCAGACAGCAGGGACTGTGGCCTAATAGGTATAGTGAGCAAAAAATATCTACATGGTTCCTTTCAAGTTGATAAGAACTGGTGGAAAGGAGTGGAACCAACTACTCCATATGCTATTCTTGAGCTGAGGGTTCCAAGGGTTAAAAAGCAACCTCCAATCTTCCCCTACCTTCAAAGAGCTAACAGTCTCATTTCAAGGACAAAACAAATATACATTCTATCAAGGACCACACAAGAGAGTAAACAATCTAATTCTAAAATAATTGACATGAACAATAAATCAGAGACTAGAGATTACGGAAATGCCCTAAACAAGAGAAGTTCGGCTTTATGGCCTTGTGCCAAACTCTGAAGCATACAAACTAGTGTTGAGTGGTTGAGGAATTGGCTATAAGTAAATCCAATCTGACATATGGAAACTAAAGTCATCAAATATGTAGAAGTTCTAAAAAATACAAATTAATGTTAACTAGAGAGGAAATGAAAGTCTTGGGATTTGGGGAATAAAGAATTTGAATTTGACTTAGTAAGAAAAGAGGATGACTAGAAAATTTTGGGAAAAAGTTGAAGAAGACATGCAGGGGACAGACAACAGATCAAGAGAAATGTAGTCAGGTGGCAGATTATGATAGCAGTGGAAATAAGTACAAATCAGAGATGTTATATGAAGGAGGAAATTAACTTTGAATACTGAATATTGGGTGCTCAAAGAGATGGCCTCACCATCTGAAAACAATCAAAGGAGATGGGGTCAACAGTAAGGAAAGTTGGAGGATGAGTCAGGGAAAAAAATGACGAGCTCAGCTGGGATAGGTTGAATTTGCAGGAAGCTCAAATGGAAATGTCCAGGAGAGAGTTAGAAATAAAGAACAGGGGTGCAGATGAGAGTTCTGATTTAGAACTCCTCCTTGGGAATCATGGTTATGCATTGAGCCATGTGTTCACAACAGGTATCTCAAAGTCAATGGCTAATTTGTTCAAGGACCCTTATCTTTTTAGTTTATGATAAACTTGATTTAGAAAAATACTACAAAACTTTCAGCAATAAAGCCCACAAAATGGGTTTCACCAGCACCTGATTTTCATGTAAGAAACTCTCTAGTCACTACGGACACCACTTCCCTGTTCTCCCACCAAATTCTCCTTGGTACCCGAGTAGCTGCTTGTGTCAAACCTAACTCACCTGCACACAACCCAGAGGAATAGCCACTTTTCTATTGCAGCACTTCCTTGAGCAAAACCTGAGCCTGCTTATTTCTGGCACACTGGCCTCTTTGGATTTCTGGAGACAATAAAATATAGAGGCGAGCAGGAGTAAAATTAGGTTTCTTTCAACTGAAGTTACCCTGTGAGTCACTGAGCTAGAATGGCTTTTTTGTTCAATAAAATTAAATTCAACCTCCTACCCAGAATAGGCAGAGCTTATCTCTTCTGACTTCATTAATAAACAAAATGAGGGGTTGTTTCCTCAAAGTTTCAAAAGATCTAATTCACCATGGCCCCCATTCTTCTAAACATAAGAAAAAATAAAGAATATCCCTTTCCTTAATATCATTTGTGTGTTTCCAAACTGAGATCTCAGGGTTACCACACACAATCAACAAGATTTTGTTTTCTTTGTAACTAGCAAACCAAATTGCCTTGGGGCACCTGGGTAACCTTGAGAGGGAGGGCAGCAATTACAGAGGAAAGTCCCAAGGGGAAAGTAGCCAATGCACCTAACAACAGCCACCACAATAGCATTAAGAAGGGATGTGCTCAATCCCAGGCATGAGATGCACCAGGCCTCATGTGCATCCCTCTTAGACAGACCCCTCCCAGGCTGTGGGTCTCTGGGAGGCTTCGAAGTGCAGGAGGATTGCTGTGAACATGAGAAATAACAGAGAGCCCCTTGGGAGCCCCACCGAACGCTGCCTCCCGCCTCTTCTAGCGTGGCTGTGCTACCCCCACTGTGAGCACACTAAGCTCTCACAGCCCCTTGCACACACTAACCCATCAACAATGGAGGAAGCGCACAGGAAGACTATGAACTTTAACATCTAACTTGGGTTCAAATCCACTTCTTCTGTGAGCTTAAGGAAAATGCCCAAACTATTTAATGTGTCCTCATGTTGGAAAGAGATTGTGATGCCACCCTTAATGGGTTGTGCTGAGAAGTACATTAGGTAAATATGTCCAACAGCTCATTTTTTTCCTAGAAGGCCCATAATAAATATAGCTGAACTTTGCATGTTTCTTCTCTCCCTGTTGAGTACACATCTTCCCAGCCACCTCTTCTCCTAGGAAGCAGCTATTCACTCTTGCACCCTGGCCCTGACATCATGGGTTTGGCAAAGCCTTCTCCCAAAGAGCTAACTGATTATGCTCTCTGCACGCCCACCCCATCTCCAGAAAGGTGTCCTCAAGTTGTAACTGCAAACTCATGGAACCTGAACCTCTGGATACAACCCAGTATTTGCAAAATATTCTGAGGCCATTAGATGCAAAAAACCCAGCTCCGGACTTTACCTGAGTTTTTAGAAACCACTGATGTACATCAATTATACCATATACATACTCTAGCAAACAATAATAATAATAGCAAACATGGAGCCCTAGGTGCTACATACCACCTTGTGTGCTTTGCACAAATGGCTCATTTATCCCCATAAATCCCTATGAAGTAGGCAGGACCATTTAAAATGAGGAAACTGAGACCCACAGAGAAGAAATATAACTCACCTAATGTCACCAGCTTGTAACCTAAAATTCAAACTCTCAAAATATAATTTTAGCGCATAAGCTCTTAATGACAGTGGACTATAATTCTGATTTATATACGAATTTAATGTACAAAGGCAATGCATGTATGCAACCTATTGCCTATAATACATATATGAAAATTAATCCTTTTAATATTTTTTCACATGTTATAATTATTTTATAGTACATTTAGACCATTTCCTTTTTGGCATTAAACTACTTCAATATCTTTAAACAAATATTTCTATAACTTAATGTGAAAAAATATCATTAAACATCTAAAATACTAGGTTTTACAGCAATTCCACTGTATTTTTTCAATATTGCTGCTGTTGTGGCAGAAAGTGCCAAATGATGAATTTCACTGCCCAACCTTGTGTTCTTTGATAAGAAAGAGAAGGGTGTGGTGGTGACAACTAAGAATACTTGAGCTGTCCCCAAAGAAAAAGGAAATGGAATCACTATTGTGACAAATTAAAGTCAGATTTCCATCTGCCACCAGTTGCATTAATTTTTCTCAAGAGAAAGTTAGTTATTTCCTGTCATGCAAACTGTGCATCATTGAAAGAAACAGTTTATCAAAATGTTTAAATACATTAAATAAAAAGAGGCAAAATACAAAATTCTTTACCTATAAATAAGATCTTGTGTTTATAAAAATATGCCGAAATTATAACATGACTCATTTCTAGTTGATTATTGTTTCCTTCTTTTTTCTATTTCTTTGTACCATAAGCATGTTTCTCTTATAATCAGAAAAGATGAGATTTTATTTTTATAAAGCTCAGTGTCCTCCAGAAATAAATTGTTTTCCTTAAAGTAATATCAAAATAGAAAATAAAATTGCAACCAACAAACATTATTTAATAGGCCACCTTGGAAAGCCAGTTGGAAATTGTGAAGTTGGACAATTATCAAAGTTATTATGCTACTTTCAATGGTGTCTTGTCAAGTAAAGATAAAGTTTATTCAATGAGCATGAAACGGGGCCTTACATACTTGTTAAAGCTTTTTAATGAAGGCTACGTTAGCTTTCCATCATTGTGACAAGACACCTGAGAATAACAACTTAAAGGAGGAAAGGTTTATTTTGGCTCATGGTTTCAGAGGTTTCAGTTCATGGTCACTTGGCTCTATTGCTTTTAAACCTGTAGCAAAGCAGAAACATCATGATAGTGGGGCATGGTAGAAGAAAGCTGCTCACCTCACAGCAGCCAGGGGTGGTGGGATGGGGGCATATGAGTGTGCTGGTGGGCTTCCTCCTTCTTCACCTTTGGCTCCGTCTGAGCTCTCAACCTGTTGGCTGCTGCCACTCGCATTCAGGGTGGGTCTGCCTCCTCAGTTTGCTGCTCTACATGCTGGTCATCTTTGGAAACACCCTCACAGACACATCCCGAAGTATGCTTTACTAGTTTCTTAGGCATTTCTCAGTCCAATCAAGGTGACAATCGAGATTAACCGTCACAAATGCGCACAAGATCACTTGGCCCAACAAAAATGAAACCACCAGCGAGTAACTCACTAGAAGGCAATGAGAGAATCAAGAGCCAGTGCTCAGCTGGCGTATTCTTTCTTTCCACTCAATCATATGGCTTCTCTCTTTAAAGCCTTACTTTAAAGATAGAAACATAACGTTACTACTTAGAGTGAGATAAAAGATAATACCAGGAGTCCCTGGAAAGCGGGTGGCGATGGCTCCAGGGCCAGATACCTGGACTTGGATTCTGGCGGCAGTGGCTGTGGCACCTAGGAGCCCGATTCCTCTGTGCTTTGGCTCTCACAATAGAAGAAGGGGCTTCGGGAGTGCACCCCTCATGGGATCACTGTGCAAGGTAGTGAGTGTGTGTGGAGGTCTAGCACAGCACTCGCTGCCATGTAAATTCCCAAGAAGTGCAGGCTTCTTTTGACTTATTTGTACTCCATTTAGCTGCTGCTATCTGCAGAAGCTCTTCGAAGGGTATATAACATATAAAGCACTTGGCTTCTATTGAGAGTGACTTATTACCCCTTTTCCATTTTCCATTTTTTTCAACAAATATTGGTTGAGCTCCCCTTATAATCCAGACACGTCTCTTTCCAGTGTATGATTATAAATAAAGCATTGCAGAGACCAAATGATAGTAGAAAAATAGAGAAGTAGGTCTTGTTCTGTTTTATTTTGTTTTGGCATGAGGGGGATGTAGCAAGGCTGAAATTATGGTGACAAAGAACTAATTGAGAAGGAACAATGGCGTCCATGGGAGTGAAACGACAAAACTGAGAATAAAGCATCCTGGGTATACAGGAGGGGAGGCCTGGCCTCAGGAAAGGAGGCAGCTCTCCTAAAAGAACAGGTGGGAGGAAGGACAGAAGGGCGGGGCAAAGACAGTTTCGCAGGTTTTGTAACAGAAAGGTAAGGAAGCTCCCATCCAGTGACTTCCAGTCTCTCTGGAAGCAGCAAGCCTGATGGCGAGTAGTACCATTGAGTGGACGACCCTCAGGGCCCATCAGAAGTTGGCGGTCATGCATTAGAGCAGTATTTCTCAACATGGCCCACAGAGAGAGAGAGAGCTCTGTGCTCCACCTGGCCACCAGCACTGAGTCATCAGGGTATCACTACATGGCACCAGGAAAAGGGAAATACCACCAACAATATGGTGGCTTTTCCCAGTTAAGTCTGCCATCGCTTTCAGCTTTGTCCTCACCATGGAGCCGGAGCAGATTAGCCTGCCACCCTCCCGGCCTCTCCATGCTCCCACAAGACCAGACTAACCACACTTTCTCACATGCTTGTCTGTACTCTGTGAGTGATAGAATCTACCAGGGGCACACAGGAGGGAGCACAAGTTCCGCCTGCCCCCAGCAGCTATGTCTGTGCACACCCACCTCACTCCATCCGCTGCCACCAGAGGTCGGCCTCAGGAAGACAGCTGCGGCTGCAGTGAGCTCACTCCTTGCGAGAGGTTCTCTTCTGCTCCTCTGCCCCCGGTGGCAGCCTGAACCCGGTGGCTCTGAATCCCACTATTCTAGTGCCTTCTCCTGCAAGAAGCATTGAGAAATTAAGCAGGTAGAACATACTGACCTTGGCAGAGATTGCAAGCCCTAGCATCCCTTCCCTCTCCCACACATCATTTGTGACAGTCCTTGCTGAGTGAGAAAGGAGAATGCCCATCTCCTCTCTTCTCCTTTTCTCATTCTTTTGTTTCGTGGCCTACTACATCAGCTTCTATTTTGGACACAATTCTTGAAAAAAAGAAAAGATTGAAACTCTACCCAAAAAAATCTTCCCCTGAGCCAGGCGCGGTGCATGCTTATAATCCCAGCACTCTGGAGGATGAGGCAGGAGGATTGCAAGCTTGAACCCAGCCTGGGCAACTTAGTGAGACCCTATCTCAAAATAAAAAAATTAAAAAGATGATGAATGTGATCACTATGTATACAATGTACCAATACATGTCTTTTGTAAAAAATTTTAAAAATTTTTAAAAATAAGATAAAAAATAAAAAAGAGCTGGGAATGTAGCTCAGTGCAAAGACATGAGTTCAACCTCTAGTACCCTCCCACCACACACACACACACACACACAGATAGACACACACATGCACGCATACACACACACCAGAAACATGAAGACTAGGAAAATAAATCCACAGTAGAGCACTTGCCTACCTTGTGCAAGGGCCTGTGTTCAATCTTCAGCACCACAAAAACAGAAAAAAATGAAAAAATAAAAACTTCCCTATGGAAGGCCTAGAATAAATTCCCCCTTCTTTTTTATAAGGAGAAAAGATAAACTAGATTAAACAATTCCCATTTATTGAGCAAGTACTGTATGCCAAAGTATAAGATAGACAAGAGAAAAGATGGACAAAACATTTTATGAAAAGCCTGCTTTACACCTCTGTAGAACACCAGATAAACTGGCAGGTGCCCTGGAGAAAAAGCAGTGGACATTCTAGTGAGGGACTTTGTGGAGAAGGTGGCATCAGCACTTGGATAATGATTGGATTTTTGTAATTGGAAGGGTTTTTTTTAACTGCCTTCAAAATAGAGAAGAACACCAGCAGTGGGGAAATGCTGGGTTCAGTCAAAGGATCCTACGGTAAATGTGTAGTGTTAAAGGAAGGCCGTTGCATGGTTTGAGGGAAGGTAATCAAACTGATACAAAATTAAGCTGAAACTGTTGTAAAAACAACAAGAATTGATTAGAACCAGACCAGAGCGTTTTTTGACCGAGTTTATAATTTACACCGTAAAAAAGGGGGGAATCCGGAGATGGTGGTACACACCTGTAATCAATCCCATCTCAATGACTTATCAAGACCCTGTCTCAGATTTTTTAAAAATTTAAAAGGGTCCGTAATTGTAGCTCAGTACAAATGTCTTAGGTTCAATCCCCAGGACTGGGAGTGGAAAAAAAGTTGGATTTCTGAAGGATTGCAAGTAAAGAAAAACACATTTTTTCCCCATCACGTCTCTCATAGAAAGTGTTTGCTTCTACTTAATATTAAAAGTATGTTACAAAGAAGTGGCCGGTTATTCTTGAGTGTACCAGGAAAATGCATTCTCTCTTCAACACCCTACCCCAGCCTTCCTTCCTAAAATCAAGACTTCTTTAGTAATGGACTTTAGAAAAACCACCTATACTTCTTTCAACATTCAATTCTTGTTCAAATTTGTGGCATAGAAAAGTAGAATGCACTATGGTATGTGTAACTCCGAATTAGCTAATATTTGCTGAAGATATTCTATATGCTAAGAACTTTGTATTCATAGCTTTATTAATTCCTCTTGAAAATGTGGTAGGTTCGTTAATTATCATGATCCTCTGCTGACGCCAGAGACATCAAACCATCAAATGCAGGAATCGCATAGCCCTCTGGGGGTGGCCAGTGACAAAGCCTCCCCAAGGGCTCTAGAGACCATCCTCTCCCCTCCTCCTGTCACCCTCCCACAGGGGCCCTGGGATACTCCTGTGCATTCATTTACTCTCTCAGACTTTTACTGAGCACTAACTGTGTCATGCTCTGTGATTGTTTAGCTCTAGCAGTGCTAAGGAAACAAAAGATCTTTCCTTTAAAAGATCTCATCTCTTATAATATTTTCTCTGTCACATTTATTCCCCTTGATTTTAGAAATAATTGTTCTTTCTATCTCTGTTACATTTTATTTTTTCCATTTCCATTTTTTATTTATTTTTAGCATATTTGCGGTAGGGAGTGTTTACATTCATCTTAGGGAGTAGCTATGTGTACTTAACATATCCTAATTCTTTTTATTCCCCTTCCTTTCCCCTCCTTTCCTCTTCCCTCTGTCTCTATATCCCCTTCCCATTTGCAGTATTCTTTAAGAGGTAATACCAAGTCTCCAAACTTTCAATATTCTCCTCCATACCACTGACAAAATATCTGTGTGTGTGTGTGTGTGTGTGTGTGTGTGTGTGTGTGTGTGTGTGACTAGGGATTAAACCCAAGGCCTTCTCACTGAGCTACATCCCCGGACCTTTTCTCTTTCTTTAAGACAGGGTCTTGCTAAGTTGAGTAGGCTGACCTCAAACTTGAAGTACTTCTGCCTCGTCCTTCTAGGTAACTAGTATTACAGACATGCACCTCCGTGCCCAGCCCATTGCCAAAATAGCTTAATATTCATGTAAAAAGTCATTTTCATAGAGAATAGTAATGCCTTAGCAGGAAAAGCCTTATAAGATAAAGGTTGCTTAATATATTGAAAGTCAAGCAAGTTCTAGTCAGCTGACAGTTCTCTTGAGAATTCACAAACATGGATAACTTGTTTTGAAAAAATTATAGCATAATTCACATCTCCTAACCCAAAATGAAAAGTTATTTGGGGCATAATTTAATTTTCCTTTGATGACTCATGACTTCTTATAATCTCAGAATGCTTCAGAGTCAATTATTTTAAACGGCAATTATTAATCCAAACTTCAAAACAAACTTTTGAAGAGTTGAGCTTTCTCATTGCTAAAATTTCCACTTGCTGAACTGATAAAGACCAGTGGTGCCACCTGAGATTTTGAAAATAATCTAAAGCAGTGGGTTTTTATTTCAGCTCTTTGGAAATGACAGAAAAATACAATGGATTAATTTCATCTCACGTTAATAGCTGGATATGTAAGAAACACCCACTAGATGGAAATTAATAATAAGATCTGTCACCAGAGCCTGATGATAAGAATGATTGTCTTAGAGTATTTTTGAACTCTCTAATTGAATAGTTCTCACTACCTTAAATCACCTTTCAAGATCATTTCTAAGTGTCTTAAATAGAGAAGACTAAGAAAATTAATACCTATACTTTTTAAAATACTAATTAAGAGGCTCTGGCAACCATTTATCAATGATATTAATGGCATAAAGAACAGAAAGGATGATTCAGATGTAATTTAAGGACGATTTAAATCATATATGAAACATGAAAACCTGCACTGAAGAATTAAGAAATTCTTAAATTCTATTCCTTAAATTGTGGAATGTAATATTAGATAAGATTGGGAAATATGTACAAAGCATTAGCAAAATAGTATATTGTTAGAAAAGCTATGCAAACAGACATTAAAATAACTTCA
>PVJO010006179.1:0-91278 GCA_004026905.1 Hystrix cristata
CACCAGCTCTCTCTGTGTGCACATTCTCACCCCTCCTTCTCACCCTTTACGAAGCTCCGATTGTTAAACCAGAAGGCTTGAGACTCAGCCATCTCTGATATGGATGCTAGCCAGAGAAAGGAAGGACTAAGCCCTGACAGGAGTTTCCACAAGCCAATAGAGCAGTTAGAAAAATGTCCACTGGACCAGAGCAAAGAGCATCGCTTAGAATCTTTGTAGACAGGAAGAACCACAACCTGACGCGGTATCCACAGAGGGAATGGATGATGAGGACGGGGTGTTGCTTTGGGGTAGAAGAACCATCTGTAAGGAGTAATGGTTGCTTCTGGCAGTGATAAAATGTGAGCCAAGTTTCGATATAGTCTTCAAACAAACAAACAACAACCACCCACAATTTGAGGGAGAGGGTCTCAGTGCAGCCGTTAGCTGATTAACTCTCCTAATCCTCCTTTCCCTTTACCTCTGGACCTTTTTATTAAATTTAGGACATGTCAGAATTTTTATCAGGCTATTGTTTCTCTTCTTTAAGCACACACGCATGTTCCTGCCTCTGAACATATACTTGAGAGCTGACTCTCACCTCATAGAGATACCTGCTGTGGTATCTAAAATATCAGTCACTTTCTTTCTTCTTGCTTTTCTTCAAAGTACTTATCACCATTTGAAAGCACTTTCTGTTATTTATTTATCTTTCTGCATGAGAATGCAAACTTCCACAGAGCAGGCACTGTGCTGGACTCCCAACACAACAGAACATCTGTATGTCTTAGATGATGTATGTGTGTTCTCCATCACCCTTACTTTTCTCATGTATTACGGACCAGGTAAACCGTGACCACAGATCCGCTCTTGGAAGACACTGCACTGTAGCCTCGAGCATTTTCCTTAATACACAATACTCTCCTCACTTTCTCTCTCCTTTGCATCTTTGGCTTTCTTCCTCACATTTACCCAGAGAATTCTCAATACGGTAGCTTCTCATACTCAGATCCGGCAGCCTCTCCATCATACAACTCTGCCAATGGCCTGTCCATGTTGGATACTCGTCTGCCCCGTGCTCTGTGCGATCACTTGTTTTAGCCCATGTCACGCTGTGCCGTGGGGGATCTTACTACCTGTCTGCACCCTACATCTGACTCTCAGGGCACAGATTCTATTCTTTACATTCACTATATCTTTAGATGCTAGAACAGCGTCTTCCTCAAGCCTTTCTCACTACTACCATCCTCGTTTGATGCCATATTTTGTTAAAGAGAGTAGTCTTGAAGCTTCCATGCTTTGACTTGCCTTACCACGGTTCTTACTTTATGTCTCTGTCAGATGTGGTTTTTTCCATAGGGCAATTAATATTGCTGTCATTTCTTTCGATCATTTTCTTTATTAGGACATGTGTGTAGTAGATAATGCTTACATTCTTTATGGGGAGTCGGTACTCATACATGACACATCTTCATGTCTTTTTTCACCCCCTTTCCCTCACCTCTCCCCTCCCTTCATCTCTTGATCCCTTTCCTCCTTGAGAAAGAGCTGTTATTTCCATGGTTTGATTAATATGTATTGTAAATAATACACTGTATTAGTTTCAGATTACTACAATGAAATGAAATGCTTGAAATGCCTAAGTCAATTAACTTCGTTAAGAGAAAAGGTATATTTGGCTCACGGTTTGGGAGCTTCAACGTAGGAAAAGGAGAGCACAGGCTTGAAGAATGCCGCTACTTCAGTGTGTCATCCTGTGGTGCAAATGGCAATGGCAGGGAGACTGTCAGAGAGAAACGCATCTTCAACCGCCACACAGAAAGAGAGGACTGGTTAGGGTCCCATATCCCCTTTGAAAGAAACCCCCCCACCTCCACCCCCAGTCTTAGTTACTTTCTCACTGCTGGGGCACAATACCATTCTCAAAGCAAAGTCTCTCGCTTTTGTCTCTGAGTCTCTGCAGGGTGGGGACTTCCTGGATCCTGTGATAAACTGCAGCCCATCTTTTCTATTGTTCTGTTCCAAAGTACTTCATTTCATTTTTATGTTAATCTTCTTAACAGCCAACTTCTCCTCCACTGCATCTTTGCAGGCCCCAACTTTGCTAGAGTTTCCTTTCTGGCCAAATTCAAAGCTTTATAAATCATTCTGCTGGCCCATTTGTTCTTGATTCTCAAGGCAGAGTTGGCTAAAAGCCCCCGAAGTAGCCATGCCACTGCCTCAATTTCAAACTGCCTTGAAATTTCTTCCGCCAGATTAATTAGTTCATCACTCTTAATCTCAGTCTCCAGCAAAGTCTCAAAACACGAAGTCTCAAGACAATTTTTCTGTCATAGAATAACACACATGGCCTGGAGCTTCCAAGGCGGTCCTTGTTCCCATCTGAAACGTCCTGAGCCTTGTCTTTACTGGCTCCACTTCTATCAGCATGATGATCTTCTGAACTCTGTGCAGAGTTCAGAACTTTAGACTCTCCCAGCCAGCTCAGCTCACAGCATCCCTACGGCTGCCTTCCACTTTCCCGACCTCTTCCCACGAACCGGTTCCAAAGCTTCTGAACTGCACAGACAGGGAGCAGTACAGCAATAAATCCACTCTCAGTAACAAAATCTCTTAGTTACTTTCTCATTGTTGAGGCGTAATACTCAAGACCCACCACATAAGGGAGGAAAGCTTATCTTGGCTCACAGTTTGTAGAGGTTTCAGTCCCTAGTTGGCTGGCTCCAAAGCATGGTGGTGTGGCAGAGAGGCATCCAGAGGAGAAACGGCTCCCAGCAGGGAGGCAGGAAGCAGGGAGGGACTGAGGGAGGAGAAGGGAGATAAACCCTTCCAGGCCACGCTTTCAGTGACCCACCTCTTCAGATCACCTTCCAACACCATATTTAGCTATAAACTTCCAACATGATATTTAGTTATAAACTCATCAGTGGACTAATCTGGGGATGAATATCATGCCCCCATAATCCAGTTATCTCCCCAGAGCCCCTCCTATGGGTTCATGAGGCTTTTGGTGGAATCTATCTATTAACCATAACAGCCCCCTAGTACCTAAAGACATCCCACTGGACCCTAGCTTTCAAAGATCCACAGCACCTGCCAGTAGCAAACGCTGCGGTTAAACCTTTAGCGTATAGACCTTTGGGGGATGCTACCCATATTCACACCATACGATACAGCATTATTGGACGGTTTAAGAACATTTTTATGTTATTATTTTTTGTCATCTCTGGGGCTTCTTAATGGCAGGGACTTTACTGCCAACCCAGAAGACTCAGAGTTTTGGTTCCTAGAAGACTGTCCATTTTGCTCACTGCAGCCAGTGGAGTCCTTTGCACAGGTGCACGTGTACAGGTTGTATATTCTTACTCACTATTCTACTGTCCCTTACATCTTTGGCCAGTGCAGGTCCCTTTGTGGAAATGTGCCTTCCTCTCCTGCCCCTTTCTGTGGGGCACCTCTACTCATCTTGCACTCAGTCTGGAACTATTATCTCTTTCTGACAGGCATTTAGAACACCAACTGCCTCCCATTTCAGCATGTTACACATTTGTAATTTTATTTGGATCACATGATCAGTGTGTTTCCATCCCAAGGCAGAGTGCTGCAAGAGGAGAGAGGTTATTGTTTTTACCCCCCTAGCATGATGCCAGGCACATGGTGGGTAATCAGTAAATACTCAGAGTAAATGAATGACTGCACACGTAAAATTACTTATTAGCTAACCAAGTTTCTGACGTGCAATGGAAGGGTTGCTATGGAAAAAGAATCCTTTCAGACATCCTGAGAGGATTTTGGTTTCTAAAGGAGGCTTAAATTCTTACAGAGTTAAAAAAGGAGTAGCTTTTTGAAACTGATCATTTTTAGAATGCCAGCCTAGGCTGCGAGTCAAAGGGAGAAAGCTTTATGTTCACAAACCCCAAGAGGTTAAGGGCACAGTCCAGGGAACCTGGAAGAAAAGTGCCACCGAACCATGAAAAAACAGGTGGTGAAGGACTTTCAATTCATGTCCACTTGTTAGGAATTCTAAATTTTATGGACTTTGATCCTCCTTGTATCAGATTACTTTGTAACTCAATTGTTTCCTCCACTCACAAGAACTTGATCTTACTTTTTTCGGTTCAGGTGTTGAATGAACTGAAAAAGACTAAAGCGATTAATTAAAGTAAGATAGCTGTGGTCAAGTTTGCTCTCTACTGAGTATATTGCCCTCAACTTAAATCTTCTTAAACCACACACAATTAATTTGAAAGCCTGCGAGCACTTGCATGGAAAGGATAATGGGCCGAAACTTTAAATGATATAAAGTTCTTAATCCGAAGTCTCTCTGCCTTATTGGTTTATGGTAACACCTTACTGATTAATCTTGTGATGACTGACACTCTTTCTACTCAGGGATATCAAACTGACTGCTTGAATCAATTCTATTTTTGGTCATTTTAAATTCTCAGTCCTCACACAACTGATTGAATTGACTGTACTATAACCTAAATCTTCAAACTACAAAAAATGGCACATTGACCATTGCTTAATCCAATGGATACTGTAGATGTAACTAACCTCTATGGTATTTTCTAACTACTTTTAACAAGTGGATGTAGACAACAAACAGATGTAGCTATACAGCACTGATTTGTAAATTAATTGTATATATAACCACAAGATACTGACTTAGCACATCTGTAGAAGTGTGGGCCATTTTGATGTAATTTTTAAAATACTTTTAGGAAATGCTTACATAAAGTAAAAGAAAAAGGTAGGTAACAAAACTATATAAAGAATATAAACACACTTTGTGGGGGGAATATATGTATAAGAAAAACATATTTTTTTAGAGGAAAACATATATCTATATATAGGATATACGTAGGAAAAGACATAGGGGAAAAGAAGATATATATGTGCATAACCTCTTTTAATATATATAATTATATACAAATACAAATTAAGTGCAAATAAAAATATTTTAGTCATTCATATTATATAAATCATACACATTATACACGAGAGGAGAAAAGAAAAAATAAAAGGTAAAGAGAAACAGAAATAGGAAAGAGAAAGAATGAAATAAAATAAAAATATGCCAAAATGTTAACACTAGTTAATTAAGTTATGAAACTAAGGCAATTTTTTTCTTTTATCTTTGTATTTTTTCCAGCATTATCCAAAGTAGACTATACTTTAATAATCAGAAGAAATCAATATATAAAATTGAGAATATAGGCTTTTTGATTTCAAATCAAGAAGTCATCCCTTCAAGTTTCCTATAGTTGGGGTGGGGAAGTTGTACAGACAGGGAAAAAAGAAAAGGAGATTATCAACCACAATCTTTTGTCACTACTAGAACATGAAGTTGTTCTCTCTCTCTCTCTTGCTGTGACACACACACACACAAAGACACACATGCACATACACGCACAATGATGCCACTGTAGGCTGGGGACCTTAGCATCTAAAAGTCATGCTGTGCCAGAGTCAGTACTAATCAGACTCTACTAGGTGTCCTCAGCTGCATTAACCTAGAACTGATGCATCATCTGAAACAAGCAAATGATCCTCCCCCATGTACCGCTCCTAAAGCTCTGTAAAGCACGGGACTGTAGATGAAGAAAAGTCAAAGGCACAAGAATGTGACCCGTGTACCTTCTTATGCAGCAAGGCCTACACTGATAGGGGTTCCCAGCTCTGGAAGTCAAGAATTTTCTGTGAAGACCACCCTCCCTACTGACACACACAACCTGGTGTGACCCTTGTGGGGGTTTACCTGGAAAATCTCTTCCCTTGGGTTCTTCAAAGGCCACAAACACTTTAAGGAGATCCAAGATGAGAAAGAGAGAAAAGAGAACTGATCCTGAGAATATGCAGGGTGAGCTGCAAAATTTATAGAATCCAAAGTAGAATATAATTGTGGGGCTTCTTGTTGAAAAAGCAGTTACTAAAACATAAAGCCTTCTTCTTTCTTCCTAGTTTCTTTCAGCTGCCAAAGTATTTCTTACTCATTATTCAGCATCTTTTAAAGCTCAGAAAATTTTAAAATTTTCTGTTATTAGCATAAACTTTACCGTTCCTCTGTATATTGCATGATCTCTAATTTAAATGCAAATCCAAGAGCATTTAACTCATGGAGAGTCACCAAAGTTACAGATTCCTATTTTGCAGCTTGAAGGTGCTTACGTGAGTCGTTCTTAGCAGAAGAATGGAAAAGGCACAGAAAACTAATCCAGTTGCTTTCATTCACTTCTCTGTATGCTTACATTCTACCAACACTCCACTCCAAGCTTACTGATAAGTAAAGAGAGATTGAAAAGACAAGGAACCATTTCCCTTCTATGTCATTCTTGTTAGCATATTTGGTTGGTTAATATATGGAAGTAATCTGAATAAGAATGTTATGGATCCTTAGTCATTCATGTTTCTGAGTATCATCTCTTTCTTGGTATATATTTGAAGCAAATTCTTGTATGAATAAAAAGTGTAGCCTCCAGGGCTGTGAGTACATCCACTCACTTCATCATGGATATACTTACTGTGTTCTCATGGACTGACTGGGCGTCCACATGACATGGGCCCACCAGAGTTCTGTGTTCACAGGCATTACAAATTAAATATAAATGAAGTGGCCAGAAAGGTGGGGGTAATTTTGTGTTTATAAACTCTACTCATACCATTTGCATCACTGTCTTACCAAACATCATTTACAAAGCACGCATTGAAAGATAAAGCTGTGGGTGATTTCAAAACCACAAGAGCAGAGAAGTAAACCAAATGAAGGACTCACCTGGTCATAGACCCTCCATGGCTCCAGCTTATGTGATCATGATTCAGGCCTGACATATGGCTTTGATCTTTTTACTCAAAGTACTTTCCCACCCCTTCAGAAGCCCGATGGTTACTTATCTTATGAATGAATGTAAAGTTTACAGGACCCAGGGGCACAGTAGGACATATGCCCAACAAATGCTACACACAGAGAGATCAGAACAAATTTATTAAATAAGGGAGCTAAACATAACCTAATATCCACATCACATTATGCAACTATTTTACCAAACTCCTGTTTTACAATTTATGGACACAGCTAGTAGTGGGAGACAGACTAGGGAGCAGAGAGAAGGAAAGCTTGCTCACTGGTTATTTCAGACACAGTTCTTGAGATTGACTGGGACACTAATTAGAGAATCATTAAATGAGAAGGTGCAGTCTTACATACATCAATGGTCTGTTTTCTTTCTGGTTGACCAAAACTAACAATTCCAGGAATCATGCTGAACACTGTAATCTGATAATTAAGGAAGGGCTCAGTGGAGCAAGGGAAAAAAAAAAAAAAACCAAGAAAATTAAATTTACGAAGAAGCTGATGAAGAGCCGGGCAGCAGCTTGACACAAAATCGTCCATTTAAGATGGTCTTAAAGAGAAACTGAAAATGCTCTTCATAAACAAGGCTTAGTAGTAATAAAAAAGGGAAGCTTTTCTGTAAAATGATACAAAGGCTGTCAAGGCAATGAATTTCTTAATCAAGCAAGTAATACTGTTTCTGCTTACTGCTTTGGTTCAAAACAGGAAAGGGCAGCCTTATAATATGAGCAAGTCAAGAACAGTTTAAGAGACTTGTTTAAGTACATTCTGCAGCCATCTGCATACACGAGTGACTTTCAAATCAATACGTCAAGGAAGCCAGATTAACCAGATATTTTCATGGACATTGATTTGGCACGAATTCTACCTCATTTTCACCTATTTTTAAGTGTCCCTGGCCTCTTCTGGACCTGAAGTTCTGACAAAAACCATAACTTGTATCCTCCCTTCTAACTAGCCATCCTCGGCTGAGGTGGATTCTGTTCCCCACGCCCTCCCATGTGGCTCAGTCTCCAATATTCATAAGCAGACCAAATGCAACTCACGTGTTTTTCTCAGGCCTTCAGTCCGCTAATGAAGATGACAAACTCCCTCTATTACTGATTCATTCTATGACTTCTGCCACCAAGCTTTTGAAATCCAATGTGTTTCTGTCATATGACTCTGTTGCTAACCCAAATCCTAACCCTAACATTGGGAGCATGCTCTTTTCCTAAAGATGATAGTTATGCAATCAACTCCTGTGCCTTTGCATCCCAGTGTAAATAGGAAGGAGGAAGAAGAGTACAAATGTAAGGATTGAGAAGTACTAAGACAGTTCTTTACCTGAAAAATTGTCCCAATCGACGTGTCACATATTTGCAGTGTTACCATTGAAATCCACCCCAATTTAACATAGATTCTTTGAGCACTAACTAAAGGTGGCACAGTGGAAGACTCTAAATATAAAAGGTAAATAAGGCACGGTCACTAGAAGTGCTCTGAGTCCAGTTTTTAAAAATTATCATACACCATATTGTACTTGTTACTTTCATATGTGTGCCTAACGGAGACATCTATGAAGTACTTTGAAGATATAGAATGATATCATTTTCTTTGGATTAATCAATGCAGTTTTCCAGACATGATTTTATTTCAATTCCTCCAAAAGGCGGTAAGTACACGAGTTAGAGCTATCACAAATGTGTCTCTCTCCCGAGCTGTGTTGTAGAAGGTGATAAGTGGATTTGGAAAAATTGGCACAAGATATTAAGAATAAAGAAGAGTGCTCATTAATGCATTCATTCATGCATTTAACATTTATAAATCATGAACTATACGGCAAGTACTGCACAAAACACTGCACAGGATAAAAAGTGAGATAAAGAAGAACTAATGTCTTCAAAGAAATTCATTACCATCTATTTCTTGATTTTGAGAAATCGAGTTGGGATTTCCGGAACGTACATCTTAGTAGTTAAACCTTTACTCTTTCAGACTTCCATCCATATTCCATGGTACGATAAATTCAATTTCTTTAAGTACATATGTGCTTTATACCATTGAATTGTCTGTATTTCTGCTTGCTCCTCCTGTAGGTGCTCAGTCTTATTCTTCCTGTAACTTTTTAAAAAGTGAGAGGAAAATTCCCTGCTGAGACCTCTATTTCACAGAGTGGAGTCACAGCTATTTACTTCAGAGAGAATCTCTTGCTGGGGGTGGGGTACTTACAAAATGTAGCCAGTCTGATTCAGAATATTTGAAGTTGAGGGCAAGAAATCTGCATTGTTAATAAGCATACAGATGATTCTGATTCACAGTGAAGTTTGAGAACTACCAATCTAGCACTCCTTTACTTTGCTTTATACTCTCCAGGCCCTTGGTCATTCACCTTTGAAGCAATGTTCTGCCTCCTGGACTCAGTTTCATTCAGAATATAATGATTAAGCAATTTCTACAGATATGAGACCACAATTAACTCTGTAATGTAGCTATGAAGTCGCACAGATGTGACCTCTGCTTTCCTCTCCAAATCCAGCCCTACTAATGCCAGGTGCACTCTTGGTTCCAGCCACACTCTGGCTTGTTTCCACCTCCTGGGATTGTGTCAAGATCTTTCCCAGTGGGTAGATTTATGTGATGCCATTCCTGATGCCTGGGAAGTTCTTCCCCATACTCTGCCTGGATAAATGCTTTTCACTCTTCATGTCCTATTCCTTTCAAAAAGAGAATTTCCTTAGTCATTGTGAATTAACCAGATTCCCACCTAATATTCCTCTTTTATAGAGTGCAATTCTTTTCATCAAAGAATTTATCACATTACCGTACAGTTTGTGCATATTTTGCATTTTGCTTATTGCCTTATATTGCGGTTTGAATTTGGAACCTCCCTCAAAACTTGTGTGCTAAAGGCTTGTTGCCAGCTCATGGTCTGTTTTGACGAAGTGACTGGACAATGAAGATTCTAAGTCCATCACATGGATCAATCCGTTGATGAGATCATAATCTGATGGCATTATTGGAAGGCGATAGAAACAGCAGATGGAATCTAGTTAAAGGGACAGGATCATGGGACTTGATCTTGGAGATCAGATCTGGCCCTTGGTCCCTTCTTTTCTGGCTCTTTCTCCTTCCGTTTCCTGGCTATCAAGAGGTGAGCAGCTTTCTTCCAGCATGCCCTTGTGGCTTGATATTTCTGACTTGCCACAAGCATAAAAAGCAATGGAGCTGGCACAGAATGGACTGAAATCTCTGAAACTATGAGCCAAAATAAACCTTTCTCCCTTAAATTGGTTTTTGCAAGTATTTGGTCATAACGACAGAAAGGTGACTGACACATGCCACCCCTCTGGGCCACATAAGAGTGGGCAACACATCCGTTAACCTCTCCAGGGTGTGTCATCTCCTGCCATGGAACCCGGCACAGTGTTGATGTCCAATGTCTAATAAATGCTTCAATGGGAGAAAAAAGTGAGTAGTAAAGATCTTCACTCTTTAAAGGGTGAACAAAAGCATTGTGCAAATTAAACAAGACATAGAGTATATAATAGAGACTCCATTATCGGTTCCATGCAAGTCATAAAATGCTGTGAGAATTCAGAGGCCAAAGGACCAATGTGCACTGAGTGGTCAGGAAAGACTGAGTGGACCAACAGAACTGTAGGTGGGCCCCGGATAGTAATTAAAATTGTCAATAAGGCAGAGACAGACAATACTTATAGTCTAAAGTTCAGAGGTCAGAATCACAGAATATCCAAGTTAAATCATCTGAAGATTTATTCCAATTCAGCACATTCTGATTAAAGATAAATGCAGTGAGGAATTTTTGATTTGGATTAATTACCTTGTCCCTGGAAGGATGGTCCAGGGAAAAATAGTATTCTAAATTTCTCCACAGTCTTATTGATCCCAAAACCAATCCCTAGGAATAACAGCAACTATGCGGGATTCAGGGTACAAAGGGAGGTTAAAAGAGCATTGAACTGTGGCCAGATACCCAGACAGGTATTATAAAACTTGGCAGACTTATGTAAATATTGAAATGGAGAGGATCCAACATATCAGAAGGAGAAAACAGAACATGAATGAATTGGTTCCTCTAATATAAACTAGGAATCTCGATATTAATTCCACTTGAATTTTAAAAATATTAGGGTGTCCAGCTTAATTGAATTCTGTACAAATTATTTTGTCTTAAAATACAAAGAAGAAAATAATCTCTACAAAGCATTGTTGCTTAAATTCCCAGTCAATTAAACAATCTTAACTCGGAAAGATGAAAATACAAAATTTTATCTCCTCTGTTTATTGCCAAACCTATTGTGCAATCTCCCCCTTTACGCAGCATTGATAATATCTTCAGATATTAAAAAAGGCTTTTGTTATTGTATGTCCTTTTACACATATGTGCTTACATAGATTTTTAAACTAAGAAACTATTGAAAGTTATTTGCAAGGCTTTTGTTACCTGGAACTAAATATGATCCTGCCTTACTCCTATAACACCCAGAAGTCTCAGGAAAATACAGAAATACATTAAATAACTGTTTTGGGGAATTGAAGACTGTGATCTCTGACAGAAGGAAAACAAATTGGGTCCCTCTTTCAAACTTCATGGCTTTTTGGCCTGGAGGAACACTGTGGACACTGTACATGCAGAGGGGACCCAGACACCGCATGGAGGGCTGTCTGAGTGGAAGAGGCAGAGATCAAGATCACCTTTGATAAGGCAGCCATAATTTTCCAGACAAAACACATAGGAGTGAGAACCATTGAGGAGGAACTCCATGAACCTCCTGAAATCTTTGTTTAAAGAACAAGCTGAATTTCAACGGGCATGTGATAAGTCAATAGAGAGCTGTAAAATGAACAATTTCCAAACCTCAAACTGAACTGGAAGGCACTGACGTCCCCGTCAGCCACGGCAGACAGATGTCATTGAATATTTAGAGAAGGAAGGAGAGGCTTCAGAAGGTCTGTATTTTAGAAGTAAGGCTAAAGTAGCTGCAAAGAATCCCATAGATAGACTTGAAAAAATTCACAGCATAGGTTTAATAGATTTGACAGGGCTAAAAAAAAATCAGTAAACATGATGACATAGCAAGAGAAAACATGGAGCCTGAAGCACAGTGAGAAAATAACTAAAGGAATGCTGAAAACAGTGACCTGTGGGACAATTTCAAGTAGTCCAACATACATGTAATTGAAATGACAAAAGAGGTATCAGCAGAAAAATGTATGTGAAGAGATAATAAACAAAGACATTCTTCATTTGGTGAAAACTGCAAATTTATAAAACCAAGAAATTCAATTCAAAATCAAGAGAAAATTTCTGAATTAGACCACATCAATGCATGCTATACTCAAAAAGAGATAATCTTAAAAGTAATCATAGAAAAGTAGGAATATTACACACATGAGAACAAACAAAAGAATGAGCAGGGATGTCCAAACAATGCTAGCCCAAAGAAAGCAGAACTTCTTCAAAGTACTAGAACCTAGACTTCTGGCAAACTGAACCCAGAGTTTTACACATGCTAGGTCAACAGCACCCAAGTGTTCTGCCACTGAGTCACAACTCTGGATTCCTTCTTTTTTTAAATTTTATTTTAATGGTACATTTTAGATACACACAGTGATAATATTCATCATAGGGGATTTGTACCTGTACATGATATATCTTGCTGCTTCTTTTTTTCTCATTCCCCTCTCCTCCCTTCGCCCCCCCCTTATTTACAAAAATTTCATTTCCATTTTTTCCTTCTATTCCTTATTTTTCTTGTCCCTCCATTCTTTTTTTTTTTTAACATAGTCTTTCTAAATTGCCCAGGCTGGCCTCAGATATACCATCCTGTATCAACCTCCTGAGTAGCTAGGATTATGGGCATACACCAGCACACCTGACCATCCTGGAATTTTGAACTCACCAATTTAAACATCAACCACTTGCCAAGCCGATTATTTAAATATAGGATGGCCAAATATTGCATATTTTTTGTTAATTATTAAAAGAGAATATAACAAGAGATATAAAAACTACACCTTTATTAAGTGTATTCAATACAAGAATCGACTGGTTGAAATGACACCTGACTGAGCAACACTTGGAATAGTATGTAAACAAACACACTGCCTGAGTGACACTTGGGGTGAACTGGTAAGTGGTTAAAGGGAAGAAGTCATTTTCAGATGAATAAAAGCTGAAAACACAATGTGATACCAGTAGATATACATTACAAGGAATGACAAAGAAGGTTCTTCGGAAGAAAAATGGTACCCAGTAGAGACTGAGATCTGAAATAGAGCATGAAGAACTTCGGAAATGTTATGTGTGTGACCATAAATGACATTTCATACTTCTAAATTTCTTTAAAAATTATTGACAAAAATACATTATAAGACTAGATATAAAAGAAAGTGTGGCATTAATAACATTAAGAATGGAAGGGAGAATTAAACTCTCTTAAGCTTCTTACAATATATGTCAAGTAACGCTGGAGAGAAGCCTATTGGAAATCTTACAGCAATCAATAAAAATAAAAGAACTATAACTCATACTTCAATAATGGGTAAATAATGAAACACAGAATACAGTTTCAAAGGGGACCAGAAAAGATGGGCAAAGGAACAACGAACAACAGTGAAGCGACAGTACAAAACAAGTATTACTGTCACTTAAACTCTGGACTATCTTCGATTTTCTATTAAGTATAAGTAGGTCACAGATGCCAATTAAAGGTAGAAATAACCCCCCTAGATCAAAAGCAATATGAAAAGACATGTTTATGTGTAATAAAGGCTCTTAAAATTTAAAATTACATATACATTAAAAGTAAAAGGATGCTGGGTGTGGTGGCTCACACCTGCAGTCCTAGCTACTTAAAAGACAGAAATGTCACAAGTCCAAGGGGAGCCTGGAAAATGTAAGGAGATCACTAATCATATGAAAGCTGAGAGTAGTAAATTAATATCAATGAAATTAACCATGTATATAAATGGAAATTTTATAATGATAAAAGGCACTAAGAAGACATAAGCCTATTTGCACGATTTTTGAAAGGAAAAGTCAACATTTTCCTCCCAGTAATTATTATAAACAGTAATTTTTAAAAATAACTAAATAAAAAGAATCACAGTATCAACTAATTTGACCTAAATGACATTCACAGAACTCTTTCAGCAATATTTAAAGCACAAACATAATATGCACCAAGGTAAGTAAATCATCTACCTGCTGAACCATAAAGCAGTCTCAATAAATGCAAAAAGACTGAACTCACACAGAGAGGGTTCTCTAACTAGAACATAATTAAGTTAGGAATTTTCTTTTTACAGTTTATGAAATATTGCTAAATATTTTCAAAATTAATAATCTCCTAAATGACAAGGGATATTACAAAATATTCTGAACAAATATAAGGAATAAAATGTAAAAAGAAACACTGGATATAAATCAAGCAGTACTCAGAAGAAAATCTTTAAAACTTTAAATGAATAAGAATAAGGAAATTTCAAATCAATCATGTTAGCTTCAATCTTAAGAGGCTTGCAAAAAAAAAAAAACTTATGGACCTGAAACATGTATAATAAACATTTTAAAAAAGGAAATACAAGAATATTTAGTGAAATCGAAGTTTATTCCTTTGGAAAAAAAATTATTACAATTGATAAGCCTTGAATTAATAATGAAAAAAAGAGGAAAAGCACAAATGACCAGTAGCAGGGAACAGTCACATCAGTAAATCCTGCCTACTGAGCATAATGATGTAATCCCTTGAAAAAGAGAACTACCAAAATTGAAACAAGAAGATATAATGTAAAATGGCATATAGCTATTTAAAAATTGAGAGCATAATTAAAATCTTTCCCATAAGGAAACTTCAGACCCAGATAGATTCATGTGTAGTCAAAAAAATTAAAGAAAAAATGAGACCACTCCTACACAAATTATTTCGGAAAATAGCCAGAGATGAAACACTTCTCACATCACTTCATGTAATCAAAAATACCCTCATACCAGTAATAGACAAGAATATTACAAGAAAGAAACCCACAAATCAGTGTCTTTCATGAACACAGATGCAAAAATCCATTAAAATATAACAAACTGAAGGCACGAAATATTAGAAAAACATATCATGACCAACCGATATTTGTTTCAGAAATTCAAGGACACTTTAAGAATTTAAAATGAATACAAGTCCCCATCTTAACATAAGAGAAGGGGAAATATGATTATCCTGATAAATATATCTGTCCACACCGAACACGCATTTATACAAATTTCTTAATAGACTAGAAATAAAAGTACTGCAACTTGACAAAGGATATCTACTAAAAGCCTGCAACTAACACCAAAATTAATAGTGAGGTGTTAAACATTTTCTCCTAAATTGGGAGAAAGGTAATATACATATGCTCTCACCAAGTCAGTTAATATTGTATTGGAAGTTCTAGTAAATATAATTAAGCAACAAGAGAAAATATAAAAGCTTTAAATACAGAGGAAAACAGGCTTTAAAAATAGTCTTACAAAATAGGCTTATATGTGAATACAAGACACATAGCACTAAGTGAATTTAGTAAGGTTGCAGTACACAAGGGTAAAATACAAAAAGTAATTGTAATCCTATATATTAGTAGAATTTGAATGATACCATTTCAAAAATATGAAATATTTACTTATTTTTAAATATCCAAGACCTATCTATAGACTACATACACTATATCCTGAAAACCATATAAGATACTGCTGAGATACTTTAAGAGACCTTAATAAATGAAGACATACCAATTTAATGGATCAGCATCATCGAGACTCAATATAGTCAGAATGTCAATTCTCCCAGAAAAAAAATCAATTTTAAAGAAATTGATAAACTTTATAATTTATATGATAATTTAGGTGATTAACAATAGTCAAAACTTTTCTAGAAATAAGACAAATTTGGAGAGTTATATAATTTTCTTTCAAAAATAAAGAGGGTTGGTAGTACCTGATTCCAAGACTTATTTTTAAAATGTGCATTGACATAAAGATCTTCAAGTTGATCATTTGAACAAACCCGAATCTAAAAGTATACCCATACAGCATCCTACTGAATGAAAGTTCCAGGGTAATTCAATGGGAAAAATTAGTCTCATCAACAAATGATTCTAGAACAAACCACTCCAGGAATTAATCATAGCCCTAAAATTGCAAGATGAAAAGATAAAACTTATGGAAGAATATACACAGGTAACTAAGTGAACATCTTTTAGGACTCAGGAAGCACACAGAAAAAAGGGAAAGATGATAAAACTGGAGCTCATCAATATTAAAAGCCTGTGCTACTCAAAAAATACCATCAAGGAAATAAGAAAATATTTACGACACTTACACATCTAGCAAAAAAAATTATATCTACAATATTTAAAGAACACATAACTCAAAAACAAGAAGACAATAATCCAGTTAAAAATAGACAAAATGTTTGAGCAGATGAACATGTGAAAATATCTGAATGGGCAATAAAAACATGAAAAGTTATCAGTATCATTTGTTATCAGGGAAATGCAAATTAAAACCTCAGGGAGACACAATTAACATAACCGGAATGCTAAAATTTAGAAGATTGTTGATATCAAATGTTGCCAAGAATGTGCAACAACTGCTGTAAAATGACATCATTTGGGAAGCATTTTGATAGTTTTTTATAAAATTCATCATACACATAACACACAGTATTGCTATCCTAATGCATTTGTGTAGGTAAACAGATGTGCACATAAACACTTACATGTAAATGGTTATAGCAACTTTATTCAGAATTACCTCAAACTGAAAACAACACAAATATCTTACACTAAATTAATAATTCAACAATTTGTGGCATATGGTATCTATACAAATGAATACTGCTCAGCAATAGAAAGGAATGAATATTAATACAGGCAATAACATGGATAAAGCTTAGAAAACTCATACTCAGCAAAAGCAGACAGACATTATTTCACCTATAAGAAGTTTTGAACATAGAAGAATAACCCAATATTGACAAAAACCAGAATAACTGTTACCCAGGACCTGAGGGCACTGAGATTTATTACAAAGGTGGATGAGAAGATTTCGAGGTGACCAAAACGTTCCACATCTTGACTGTAGTAGAGATTACATGGGCGTATATATATATTTATCAAATCTCAGTATATATTTTAAATCATGTCTTACAGTATGCAAGATTTACCTCCACAGAGCTGAATTTTTAAGCCTCTTAGCAACCACAGCACTCTCCCCCATGGGAGTCAAGAACTCGTTGCTTTAACTATCCCTCTTGAGCCAGTATTTCCCCGTTTTGTCTTTGTTATGGGCTAGATGGCACAGTGAGTAAGTTTGTTAAGAAGGTTTGTTTGCCTTTTCTTCACCTCTAGAAGTAGTATCTGGCAGCAAGTTGGTGTTTTCCAAAGAATATGAATAGATTTTTTTCTCTGTTATTGGTTTGGAACTTTACCTTACTTTCTCTTTTAAACATAGTATATTTAAATTCTTTTCTAAAAAAGAATAACTTGTTATATTTTGCCTAGGAATCCTTTCTAGTTAGGATCCAGAGCAGGAACTGTAATAACTAGGAGTCATAATCTGGCATCTCTACAAGGGCAGCTGCGAGTTCAATAGCTTACTCATGATGGAAAAGTTAAGCTGTCTGAAGAAATTTAATACACTAGTCAGTTTTCCTATTGCTGTGGCAAAATGGCTGGTAGCACCAGCGTAAAGGAAGAAAGGTTTATTTGGCTTATGGTTCCAGAAGTCTTAGTCCATGGTCAACTGGCTCCAAGGCAGATACAGCATGGCAGAAGGGGCCTGGCAGAGGAAAGCTGTTCAACCCTTAGCAACCTCAAAGCAGAAGGAGAAGAGCCAGAGAGAGGGGAAGAGGCTAGAGTCAAGAACACAAGCTTCCCGATCACAACACGCCCAGTGTCCCACCTCCTCTAACCAGGCCCCGTCTTCAGACACCACAGTTCTGAATTCATGAATGGACTAATCCACCGATGAGTTTAGCACCCCTACGACCAATCACTTTTCAGAAACCCCATATGTGAACATAGGAAACTTTGCGGATATTTTAGATCTAAACCACTATAATTAAATCAATCTGGCTGGCCAGAGTAGAGTGTTTGTACATGATAATTCTCCAGCATTTTTACAGAAGAAAACAAAAGAGAGCTCAAACTCCTATACAAACATAAAACACTTTTGATTCATTTGTTAAAGTGAATTTGAATAAATATAAAGCCTGCATGTTACACTGTAATAATAGATGAAGTCAAAATGGCTTAGTCTGCAGGTAAGAGAAACTCTTAAGGATTAGGTGAAAGTAAAGGTTTTAATAGTTTTAGAAAGACTTATCTACCAGTAAGGTGGATTAGAGGAGGAAAAAAGCAGGATAAGGGAGATCAGGGAGAGCTATTGCATTACCTGATGCAGAAAGCTAGAGTCTCTCAACTTCCACTGTCCTTGCAAATTTTAAGACGGCAACTACAGAGCTATTTGGATATGGAGCAAAGACACATATTTCATCACGGCCTACAGGCAGAGGCTGCACCAGTAGGGCTGCAAAATGCTCATTTCTCTTCTCATCTTGAAGGGGAACAGAATGCTTGGACAAAGACAAGTGAAAATATATAGATACCCCCACAAAGTTAAAAATTGACCACCCTTTCACTGGTATTTGAAAATATACATTTAATATTTATTTAGAGGTGGCGGTGAGAAACAAATTTTCCATTAATGCAAGTCGTTTGCCTCTATTTAAATTTGAAATGTGGAATTTATTTATATGCATTGAATGTAACATTTCATTTGAAATATTTGAATTGTCATCAAATTGCAATTTTCCAAACCAGAGAACTTCTTAAGGAACAGGATAAAAGTATTTGAATAGGTTAATAAAATAAAGGACTCATTTCCAATAAATACCACCATGCCATGCATTATTCAATTTCAAATTTTTCAGTCACTACACCATGAAGTGCTGGCCTTGGCATTTAGTGAGTACGCTGTAGTTGTATAATGCAGGCTGCAATGAGAGTCACAAAAGTGCCCTGTATTAGTTACCTTTCTAGAGTCAGTGGTTTGCAAGAGAGCAGATTTAATACAGGACAAATAAGAGTTACAACATTCACACACACAAGCCAAGTACAGGAAGGGTCCAGAATGTTTATCTATGTGCTGGAGACCTGAAAGGTCCAGTCAAGAACTGGGAGCCCACAGCAGGGTCCCATGTACATCCGTGTCTGCACTAAAGGGCTGAAGAAATCTTTACTGGAACCAGGATATGATGCTTGCAGCGGAGATGAAGACCAGTGCTCCCCTGAAGCAACAGCAGCCACCCTCGACAACAGCAAGGCCTTGATCTCCTTCTGCGAGAAGAACAGCTGAGTTCATTCAGGGAAACCAGCCGCGATATAGCTTCTCCTGGGAAACAGCCGCCCCCTACCTGCCGCTTCCATTTTCTGTTAAGTTGTGTTGGCAACAATCCTCAGGTAGATCTTCTACACCCAGAACCAAACCAACTCAGTCTAGCTGGGCAGTCCTGTTCAAATTGACCATATCAGCCCACCATATGCCCCAGAAGACAAATTGGCACTCATGAGGGTGACCATCCCCTTCTTTGCTTGGTCACTCAAAGGTGACAACTTTGTCAGGAGTCGGATCAGTTACCTGTGGAAATCTAAATTAATTGGCAGCATTCTCCAGCTTGTTTCTCCGATGTTTCGGCATATCTGTAAGTGGCTGCTTGCCCATATCACACCACCAGCTTCAACCTCTGAAGATCTGCCTGTGAAGAGCATCTGCCTATGAGGTCTGTCTAATTGGTGTCTAGAAGTTTTTAGTTTTGATTCTTTGGTTTGTTTGAGGTTGTTTCTCTGTCTCCAAGGCCACCACATCTCTGAAGGATAATAGAAAGTAGGGGCACAATCTACAGAAAATGAAGCACCATAACAAGTTCTTAAACTAGACCCCCGCCCTGCCAAAGGACCCCACTGGGTTCTCCAGAATGGAATCCAGTGTCCTCCAACTGCAGAGTGCGCCCAAGCCAGCTGCAGGGACTGTTTGTTAAGAGACCCTTGGTGGGGCCTTTTCCTGGAGCTTCAGACCCATGAAGTCTGAGGTGTTCCTGGAGCTCTGTGCAAGAGACTGAAGCCTAAGGTTCCACAAGGAAATTACAAATCTACATCCCAGACATCTATAAGTTTGTGTTTTGTTTTGCCTGGTTTTCTACTTGGAAATTGTCTTTTTTTTTTCAACCAAGAACGTGTATTGGTACATCGTATACATAATTATCACATTCATCATGTTTATTTTGTACCTGTACATGATATATCTTGGTTTCCTCCCTCTTCCCCAATCCTCCCTTCTGCTTCCCCATCCTTCCCTATTTACGGAAGGTTTATTTACATTTTTCCCTATTTTCCCTTTCCCCTTTCTTTCCTTTTCCCCTTCCTTCTTTTCCCCCTTCTTTTCTAGTTCTCCTCCCTTTTGAATGTTATCTTTCCTTTATACAATATCTATTATACCTCTTTGTCCTTATTTACACTTACGGTTTCTCATATCAGAGAAACAATTCAATGTGTACTTCTGAGTATCTGGTTTATTTCACTTATGAGTATTTTCTCAAAGTGCATCCATTTACCTACAAATGTCTCTGATTTATCCTTTTTTATAGCAGAGTGGTACTCTATTGTGTAGAAAAACCACACCTTCTTTAGCCATTCCTTAGTTGTTGGGCATCTGAGTTGTTTCCAAGACTTAGCTATTACAAATAGTGTTGCTATGAACATAGTTGTGAATATATTGCTGTTATATAATGTTTCAATTTTTCTGGGAAGATATGAAGCAGAAGAATAGATGGGTCAAATGGAACCTCTAGTCGTAGTGTTTTGAGGAGTCTCCATACTGATTTCCACAGTGCTGGACCAGTCTACATTCCCACCAACAGTGGAGGAGGGTACCTTTTTCCCCACAGCCCCGCCAGCACTTGTTGATTGATTTCTTGATAATAGCTGTTCTTTCTTGAGTGAGACGGAATCTTAGTGTTGTTTTGATTTACATCTCTTGAATCACCAGGGATGTTGAACACTTTTTCATATATTTATTTGCCATTTTTTTCTTCATCTGAGAAATGTTTATTCATTTCAGATGCCCATTTTTGGGTTGAGTCTTTAAATTTGGGGGTTGGATTTTTTTTTTTTAGTTCTGTATATATTCTAGATGTTAGATCTTTGTCTGAGGGATAGCTGGCAAAAAATTTTTTCCCAGTCTGTGGGGTTTTGCCCCACTCTATTGGTGATTTCTTTTGGTATGCAAAAGCCTTTGAATAGGATGTGGTCCCAAGCACCGATCCTTTGTATTATTTCCCGTGCAGTCTGGGTTCTGTTCATAAATTCTTTTCCTACCCCTATGTCTTCAAGAGTTCTTCCCATTCTATTCTCCAGTAGATTTAGTGTTTCTGTTTTAATGTTTAGATCTTTGATCCACTTTTATTTTAGTTTAGTGCATGGTGAGAGACAAGTATTTAGTTTTAGTTTGCGGCATGTGATAAGCCAATTTTTCCAGCACCATTTATTAAAGAGGCTATCTTTCTTCCAGTGAGGGTGTTTGGCTCCTTTATCAAAGACGAGGTATTTACGTGTGTTTGGAGTTGTTTCTGCATCTTCTAACTTGTTGCATTGGTCCTCAGGTCTGTCTTTGTGCCAGTACCATGCTGTTTTTATCACAGTAGCTTTATAGTACAGTTTTCAGGTCAGGGATTGTGATGCCCCCTGCCTTGCCCCTGTTGCCCAGGATTGTTTTTGTTATTAGTGGTCTTTTCTGGTTCCAGATGAATTTCATGTTTGCTTTTTCTAATTCTGTGAAGCATGTTAATGGTATTTTGATTGGAATTGCATTAAATCTGTATAGTAATTTAGGAATTATGGCCATTTTCACTACATTGGTTCTTCCTACCCGTGAACACAGTATCATTCCATTTTCTGATATCCCTTTCAATTTCCTTTTTTAGAGTACTATCGTATTCAATTTAAAGATCTTTTACTTGCTCTGTTAGATAGATTCCTACATATTTCATTTTTTTTGATGTGATTGCGAAAGGTATATCTTCTCTTATTTCTTTGTCAGTGAGTTTGCTATTGGGGTATAGGAATGCTATTGACTTTTGGGTGTGGACTTTGTATCCAGCTACGAAACTGAATTTAATTATTAAATGTAGAAGTTTTTTGGTGGAATTTTTGGGGTCTTCTTTGTAGAGTATCCTGTCATCTGCAAATAATGATAGTTTAACTTCTTCCTTTCCTATCTTTATCCCTTTTATTTATTTCTCTTGCCCAATTGCTCTGGCTAATGTTTCTAGAACTACACTGAATAACAATGGCAATAGTGGACAGCCTTATCTTGTTCAGATTTTAGTGTGAAAGCTTCCAGTTTCTGACTGTTTAGTGTGATGTTGGCTGTTGGTTTGTCATAGATGGCTTTACTTGGGAATTTTCTTATAAGCCTGTAGTGGTGGTAGGATGCTGACTGAGAACTCATGTAAAATTTCTTAATATCTCCCTGTATCTTTTAACGTTGGAGACATGACCTCCTTAAAACCTGTGGGAAAAATTCAGAGAAGATGGAGAAGCTTCAAAACCCTGCCTTGAAAGCAGACAGACAAACAAACAAACAAACAAACAAACAAAACCCTGCCTTGCAGCCAGGTACAGTGGTGCACACTCTGGGAGGCTGAGGCAGGGGGACTACAAATGTAAGCCCAGCCTGATCACCTTACCGATTCAGGAAAATTATCTGAAAATACAAACTGGAAGGGCTGAAGATACAGCTCAGTGCAAAGCCACTGAGTTCAATCCCCAGTATCCTCCCCCCAAAAAACCTGCCATGCGCACTAAGGAGCAATCATCAAAACACATTCGAAAATACTTTGTGTCCAATTTATACAGCACAGTTGTCATCACCAGGTATTATCTAAATGAAAAACACAAACTGAATGAGATTAGCATATTAAAAAGTGTAGAGAAAATGAGAAATGAGCCCAAGAAAAACAAGTTTAATTTACAGTCGTACACAATATAAACCAAAGAGAAATATATCCTGTTTTAGAAAAGCATGTAGCCTTGATTAATCAGATTCAGAAGACAAAATAACAAACCGAAAGGATTAAAAATGTAGATTGTAAGAAAAATATAGAGAGCATTAAGTAAAAGAAAATTCCCATGCAAATCCACTAGGAACACTGAACGCCGGAGATATTTTTAAATTAATGTCTTTATTATTTGCAGATAAATAAGATCTATTACATTCTATATCCTTTAAATTAATAAGCCATTAAAAGCAAAGAGAAAATAGTAAAAGAATGAAAAGAGCAATTCTTTGCCTTAATAAAATAAGATCAGGCCTTATGTAGCTGCTGGAAATCTAAATAGCACAAAACTTAAATGACACATTTTGTTTTATTCATCCAGGACAAGAAAAAGAATGAATTCTTCGAAGCAGCTTGAGACTCAACTATAATCCAGAGTCAACCCTGTTCTGAGATTTGTCTCCTATATTCTAATCTATTATAATCTTGAAGTACTGTAAGATGCTTACTTATAAAATGATGAAATTACATTTATTTTTACCAAACTTCAGTGGATATCACACTCAGTCAGAATGAACCTTAAGAACATTCAGTTTAACCCATATTCATCAGACAAGAGAGACACGGAAAGTGGCTCACAGTGAAGTCACTGATGTCTGACTTCAAGATGTTAATACTCCACGTGCTTACTTGCAGTTGAAACTAAGCCTCATTGTGCACATCTCCAAAATGGAACAAACAATAGCGCCCATCTCATACACGTGTTTTAAGCTTCAAATTAGATAATTGTTTGAAAAATATCACTGTGCTGGAGTCATGTGATAAAAGATTAATAAATATCAGCTTTTTTTTTTATCACTAGTAGTACTCGCCACGCTACTGGAGTTGTGGTTAATAAGTGTGTTCATTTCCCATCACTGCTGTAATATATTGCCACGATCATAGAGGCTTAGAATGGCTCATTTATTGTTATTTGCTTGCATATCCTACTTATCAAGAACCCTGGTAGGGCTGGGGATTTAGCTCACATGGTAGAGTGCTTGTCTAGCAAGCACAAGGCCCTGAGTTCGCAAGTTAGAAGCCTGGTATGAAATAAAAAGTCTAACATGGATCTCATTAGGCTAAAACTAAGACCAGGCAGGGCTGTCTTCCTTCCTGGAGGCACCAGGGTGACACTCTCTGCTTGTGTTCTCACTATGCACAGACCACTGGCACTCTGCTTCCTACCTATTTTCAAAGCTATCGACTTGTATCTCTCTGACTGTTCTTCTATCGTCACACCCACTCTGACTTTTTTCTTCGTCCCGACTCTTCTACTAAGAAAGACCCTTGCAATTTCATTGTATCAGCTCTCATAATCCAGGATAATGTCCCCATCTCAAGATTCCTAATCATATCTGAAAATTCTCTTTAAACTGGTATAATATAGCTGTCCCGCTACATCTGTAGGAAATAGGTCTAGGATCTGCCATGGATAGCAAAGTCTAAAAATGTTCAAGTCCCTTATACAAAATAGTGAAGTACTTGCATACAGTCTATGCTTATCCTCCTGTATACCTTAAGTAATCTCTGTTATGATATCTAGCTCAGTGTTAGGTGTTAGGTAAATAATTGTTACACCACATTGTTTAGGTAACAATGACAAGAAAAAGCTCTGTGCATATTCAGTACAGAAAATTTCTAAAAAGTATTTTCAATCCACCGGTGATTGAATCTGAAAATACAGAACCTGTGGATATGGAGAGCCCAAAATTGTTCAAATGGGAAGGGGAACAAACGAGGGGGGAGGAGGAAAGGAACAGAGGAACAAGAAAAAAGAAAGAAGGAAAAAATGGAAACAAAGCTTTTGTAAATAAGGAGGGGAGAGGAAGGGGGAAAAATGAAGCAGCACAATATATAATGTACAGGTACAAATTCTCTATGATGATCGTTACCATTATGTATACCTAAAATGTACCACTGAAATAAAATTAAAAAAAAAAAAACAAACCAAAAAACAGTATTTTTAGGGACTTTTTTCCACCTACCACAATAACTTATTCAATAACTGAGTAATATCCCACTCATCCAGCATTCTGGTTTAGGTTTCATCCAAATATATACCAAAGCAGTACAGCTGTGTAGAGCCCTTACATTTTAAATATAGTCTAAGAGGTCATTGTAGCCCACCTATTCCCCCTGAGGTACTGGGAAACGAACTCAGGAACTTGGCACTGAGGTACAGCTCCAGCCCTTTTTATTTTTTACTTTGAGACAGGATCTCAGTAAGTTGCCCAGGCCGGGATGGAACTTGCAGTCATTCCAGGGTGCTGAGATTAGAGGTATACACCACCATACCCAGCTGATGTTTTTTTTAAAGTGTGCTTCAGGTTGTTAGTTATTTTCAGTAAACATCTATGCAGCTCAAAGTTAATGACTATCTCTGTACTTATGTTGGGTAAGGTGGATTTGTTTTCTTCAAAAAGCAATGTATCCTGTAAAATTGCAAACTGAACAATAAATACCAAGATATATGCTACAAGAATTACCAAATGTCTTTTGTTTGGTTACAAATCTCATATAATACGTTCTTTTTTATAGATTTTTATTATTCTTAATTTAGAAATGTTATTTCTATAGTCTCATTCATTGTTACTGAGAGAAAAACAATGAAGAGCATTTTAAAGGGCTGGTGATTGTGGTGGCTGTTTCACCGTGTCTACAGGAAAGAAGAATCCATATTCTTTATTTATTTTCCATTTATAGAAACTTTTCTTAAACATAGAAATATATCTAAGAGAGATACAACAAAACCAGTAAGTAAAACTTTGGTGAGTTCATCAAATACTACATGAAAATAAAAAAAGCTATTCAAGGATAGTCACACATCATTATACTAAAAAGTAAAATCGATTCCACAACCTGATTATACAAATATATCCTTCTAATTAGGTAGATTGATGAAATTCAAGTATTTAGAATGACTACTGAGGAAAAAAAATAGTATTCAATTAATGCAACTCACAACAGCTTCTACAGTTCTCCACACTATTGATTCTTTTTATGTGAAAAATTACTCATGAATAACTTATATGAAAGAACAGTAGCATTCATAACCATGATAGCAAGATATATATGGTAAAAATATTCAGCAATTTCCTCAAAGGAAAGCGATTTTATTACTACTTATTTCATAATAATGTTCTTGCTACTGGTCAAAAACAAAACACAAAAGCACATTTTTCTTGCTCTTGATACATGCTTACTTTTATTCCTAAGATTAAAAAAAGACAGATGAGTACATGAAATTATCCATAATTAAATGATAATTCATAATCACTCACCATTAAGTAAAACATATGTTAATTAGAAAGACTAAACTAATTGCAGGCTGTCAAATACATATGTGTAATAAAAATTTCTTATTTTCATAATAGTCTATAATTATATATTTTACAATAGACTAATGGAGTTTCAAGAGTCATCACATTGTATGGTGCTCATTTTTGTTAACATGATGAGTAATTTAGAAAGCGCTGTTGTTGTCCTTTGTGCTATCAAAAGTTAAATTCAGGCTCAAGAAACTATAATCAACTTACATTAATAATCTAAAGTGAAGCAGCGTAATTCTTTTTCAGGATGACTTTTACCTTTTACTAAGTGTGCAGCGTCAGAGGACTGAATTTTGGGATGAAGTCCATCTTCATTTGGGCCCATCTGGTGAGGTTTGCTGAAGTACCAGACTTACCTCCCAAACAACAAACTAGTCAATTTTAGTTGTGATTGCCCTAAAGACACTAAAAATGAATTCTTGGTTTTCTCAAATTATACTTTGCCCTCGTACTGAATTAATGCAAGTTAGAATGAGAAGAGTGCAGAAAAGCAAAATTAGCTTCAGCATGCCGCTGCAGCGCTCTTTCAAATGGGTTCCTTCAGCCTTACATCAGATTCCATCAGACTTTACAACCCGCAAGCCAGGTATTAACTCACCCTGGGGGCCTCAGGAGGCGAAATTGCATCAGACTCAGTCCGTGCATTCAGTGTTCGCAGCCGACATGGACCTCCTCATACTACGGATGACCTAGGGGGTCCGTGTTCATTCTCTAGTGTGAGTCAGCCCTTTCTCCAAACCAGCTGGAGCCCGTGGATTGTCCCTGGTGTTCCGACCCCACAGAGGTTTGCCACTTCAAAACAGAAGAGCCTGAAAACACACATATGAAAGTAGCTGCCAGTACTTCCTAGGAAATCAGGTGTCATTCCTGCTGACAGGACTGAGAATTAGGTCATTAACAAGGACTTTATACTGCAGGAGACAGATCAGCTGCCATCATGGCTCCCGCTTTAGGGTGGTGGCATTCATTAGAAAGAGGTGATTGTGTTTTCTAGGGGGCCTTGACAGGTTGTCCTCAGATACCAACCCAAGACTCCCTTTCCGTGTTTATCATTATCAGCAAAAGTATCTAATAGTTTTCTCTCCTTGAGCAGATGTGTAAACTAACAGGAGAGGACAGGACGGCCTGTCAAAATGACAATGTACATTGATTCCCCTTATCTTGATGTCTTTGGGAGGACAGCTTATCTTAAATTTACAAAAGAAGGAACTCGTATCAGTGTCTCTTCATCAATAAATGACAACAGCAAGTCTAGTTTATAACTAATTGCCTGTTTTCAGAGCAACATTTAAATTGTAATGCAAAGGAAGGAGACTATCTTTGCTTTTAAATAAAGACACATTATTAAGAAGGATAAGAAATTTCTAAAAAGCATTGTTTTATTATATAAATATATGAGTTTAAGTAAATTTATGAGTGTAAAAATGAATTTAAACGATTTGCCAACATATACATTTATAAAATGTACATTTATCGAGTAAACGCAAAATACATGGGTTACAAATAATATAAAGACACATGTTACATATAAGGAGATTTTTTTACTAAGACACTATGATCATTAACTTATTGGGTCAATTTGAGTAAGAAATGCCCAACTAAATGGGATCAGCATAGATCTGGGTGTGGCTGAAGAGATTTACTGGGGATAGAAGACCCACCCTGGGTGTGAGCAGCACCAACCAATAGGCTTGTAGCTTGAATGGAATAAAAAGGGGAATGTAGAAGGCAGGCTCACTTCTATTTTTTCTGAGGAGCTCCAACCTTCACATTCACCTTGGCCATCATCTTCTGGCTTTCAGCACAGACCCTTCAGCCTTCTACGGCAGACCCTTCGGCCTCCTGATTCAGACACCACAGTCTGTTGACCTCTGACTGGATCCTTTGGATCCCCCCAAACAGACAGCCCTTTTGTACTCTTCCACACCTGGCTATGTGGGCGGCCATCGTAAACCTAAATTGTAAATCCTTATACAGATGCATAGTGGGCTTGCTTTAGGGTATGTTTCTTAGAAATCCCTAACTTTTTACTTGTACACTCTACTTTTCCTCTTTAGTTTTATTTTTTAATTCACAAAGTTTGGTAGAGTATTCTCTTTTATAATTAATTTCATAACCTCCAAAATGAGCAACTAAGGAAAATGGTCTACCTTTTTGGATTTTTGGATCTAGTCTTTAATCATAGGGACTAGAATCAAATACCTAGAGAATAATATCTATAATTATCTAGCTATTGTATCTAGGGCACCACATCCATTCTGATCATGGTTTTGTTCTAGGTTGGAATCAGTAAAAGCTGTTAAACTGACAGCATTCACTAACCATGTAATCACTGGCAAAGTATTCAATTTCTTTGGACCTCAGTTTATTCAGTTGGAAAGTAGGGATAACAATATCCAGCTCAAGTGTTACTGGAAGAATAAAATGAAATATTTTACATAAAGCTCTTGGAATATACCTGTCATGTGGTAAATTTCCACTAAATGATAGATCTCATTACAGTTAACATCACTGAATTATAAAGGTTTTAACTATGGTTCCAGGTGGTTCTCTGAAATGGGTCGTCTACATCAGTTTAATTAATTAAACAAAGAATTAATTTTTTGTGTTTTTTGGGAGATCACAACTAAAATTGATTAGTTTGTTGTTTGGGAGGTAGTCTTGGTACTTCAACAAGCTTAGCTAGTAAGATTTTCTAGGATTCAAAAAGATACTTCTTATAGTTTATATCTAGATGTCCCCCAAGAACCTCATGCACTGAGATGGGGCTTTTGGAAGGTGGTTTGATTATGGGATTTATAGCTCGCTTGCCAGGTGGAGTCTGGTCAGAAGAGGTGTGTCACTGGGTGCATGGCCTGGGAGGGTTCATCTCCTTGTCAGGAACCTACCTCCGCTCTCTGCTTCCCTTCAAATGGAATGTCCTTTGCCATGTCCCTCTGCCATGAAGTCCTTCTTTGGAGCCCGCTGACCACACAAGGACTGAAATTTCTGCAAATTGTAAGACAACATAAACCTCTCCTTTTCAGTGGTCAGCTGTTTGGTCTCAGCAATGGGAAAGTGGCTAAGACAATCTCCTATTGCCCTAAGATTTTTCACCAGTGTCCAAAGTTGATCATCTTGATTTCTGTGAAGTCACATAAAACTCTGCGAAAGTCTGGCTAAATTTTACTCACAGAAATCAACACCTTTGTTTCAAAGATGTCCTTGAAATATGTAGAATCAAAACCAAAACTATTTGGCTTTGTTGTGATAATTCTTTTTTTACAGAGGAAGGGCTGGAGTAGAAGAAAATACATAACTTATTTTGATATAGTGATCCATGCTTTGAATTTTGAGTGCTTTGTCTGCACACTTAACATAGATAGGTATTTCTAAATTTATTTGCCAGCTATACATGTAAATAGAAAATAGTATATTCCTTTGGGAATACTAAAATTTAAAACTAGGAAGCTTATCTCCACCTTCCCCCTCAGCCTCCCATTCTTCCCTCCAATAAAACAAGAGATCCAAACTATTGCTCCAGAATCTATCAACTTCAAAGTTAGGGAAAAGTGGAAGAGATCAATATGTCACCATATAAATGGCTCATACCTCCAAATACTAGAGTTACTTATTCATCATGAAATATATAAATCAGATTGCCAAATCAGATGGAAACAAATGAAAGGTCATATTAAGTTCTAACAATTTCAAGGATATGGGCAATGAAGAGACTTAGACAACACAGAAAGATCAAGGACATGAAGGGAAATCCCTCAAGTCCTCTCTTGACCCAGAATAATAAATGAAATCTCTAAAAACCAAGTCCACAGGGTTGTCTCATATAGCAAGAGGGGCCTTTAATTATGAAACAGCTCCATTCAGTCTCCCAGTTTACATGGCATTCTGCATCGAGGCGTGCCTCATAGATTCTAATTTTATTAAGTAACCTACACTCAGATTCACCTAAGCAGGACCGTTACTCAGGACCAGCTCCTCAGAGGACTCTGTTTGTAAAACCCTTCACTGAAATTATCTAAAGCTTCCTCCAGTATCTGGAACACTCTGAAGTTATTTCTCAGGCAGGGCACTCTAATCTCAACCTGTCCCTGCATGGATCATAGTCACTAGAAGCCCTACACCAGATTTTTTTTTTTTTTTTTGTCTCTGATGATTGTAACTGTCTAAGACTAGCAGTTTTATCACGAATATTCCTGGCCAGGACCAAATCCAGCACCAGAAACCCCTCAAAATGTTCAATGTCTCCCTCTGGTGGTTCAGCCTGGTGGTTGGGCCTCTAGTGGTTGGGCTTCTGGTGGTTGGGTCTGATTGAAGTCTGCAGTGCTCCACAGTCAGGATGCTGCATGCATCATAATTCCCATATCTCCTATTTGGGACACTCTGGCTTGATGTATTATATACAGGGTTGACCAGATAACCCCAGGAACTCCGGGATGGGGTTTGAATCTTTGACGTTGTTGCATGGTTCAAGGGCCAGGCTCAAGTTCAAGGAACGCAGCCTTATTTGCAGATTTCTGTTAAGCAATAGCTGGCATGAAAGTTTTAACATGAAATTTCATGAGATGGTATTTGCATGCGGATGAATGTTGTTTTCACTCATGACACACCCTGGACAAGTTCAAGGCGCTGGGTTTCTGGAAGTTTACCACCAACCACAGAGTTTAAGCTGCTTGTTTGGGCTTGTATACTTGTCTATGTTCTGACTATGATGTTACTTGTGTTTTTAGGATCTCAGGGTAAACAGAGGCAGTAATATATATCATTTATCCTTTGTCCATTCCCATAAACACTGGCATCCAGGAAAGCCACTCTGTCCCTTTCACAGGTTTCACACTATACGTCAGCCAGTCTTCCAAAATGGCCATATCTGTCTATTCTAAGGATTTTTTAATCATTGCTTTGCCACACTAATGGACCATTCAAATTAATGTCTTCTGTTGCCCCTAATCAATATGGTGACGCCATGTTCACTATATCAGTGCTAAAGAGAACTGGAGAAATATTCATTGCACAAAATGATATCTCTCTTACTGTTCAAACCATAAGCCTCTTAACTATTACTCACTGATCATTTAATGGAACCAACATGTAATCAACACTGAAAGAAATTACATCATAGGAATTTAGTGATGATGGCCATATAAGTTTCAGAAAACACAAGGTGAGAATATAGATTCTTCTATTTTAATGCTATATATTCTAAACAGTTTGACATGACTCTAAAATATATTATCATTCACATTTTCCTGCACACTCATACAAGACTTGCATTTGTGGCCATCAACGGCAAAGCACAGTAGTCATATTTGAGAGACTCCTTAGATATCCATATTTCGAGCGGATGTTGGATAATGTGAACTGAGTAACGATGTAACCAGCATTAAACAGACGGCATCAGTGGACCTAACAGTTTTTCTATGGATTAGAAGATCCACACTGTTTCCATACAAATATGTTTTGAAGATCCAAATATTGTAAGTATTAACGGCATCGCTACCTTTTTCTTGTAGGAGTGACGCTGTGTGTGGTGGGTCCGAGAGACAGATTCCAGATCCTTGTGTACAGTGAGCAGAGAATTGCAAGCATACACCCAAAGGTTAAAAAAAAAAAAAAAAGTAGATACGTTTAATAAAGACAAAGGGAAAAGGTACTCAGGCTTGTGCCAGCAGAATCAAAAAGGTAGCACAAATGGGAAAAGCGTGCCAGGATGGCAAGGGAATAGGAATAATGAAGATAAATCAGGCTTTTGGATTTTAAGAGCTGTATACACTCCCCCAGGTGCCTCTTTGGATCTCTCTGGCTATGACTGACAGAAAGGATTGACAGGATGCTGAGTCATCTCAAGGGCGTTCAATGTGCATGACTCTCGCAGAATTCACTCTGTTTTAGTCACACACATGGCATGTGGTCTCTATATATGACCATTAATGAAATTCCAGTGGGAATTAAAGTTATTCCATGGGATCTAACACGCATGTTCGGTGGCCTGGAACTTTAGAGATTTCCTGTATCATCATTATTTTTATTTCTGCTTCCCCTAGGACAAGTGGAAGCAGGACTGGCCCTGGGGCCAGATTCAGACGGATGGAGGGGGAATGGTCTCCCAGCCCCAACTGTGCTACCTGTACTAACAGGGAACAAAAAATTAGCCAGAAAGGCCATATTTGACAAGGAAGAACAAAGAACTTGGTCCCTGAAGTTGAACAAATAAAAATGATGAGTGTTTATTATGAAGAATTATCATGTTCTCTGATCAGAAAATAAACACTGTAAGTAGCACTTCCCTGCCCTTATTTTAAAAGTTATCAGTACTTAGTTATCTCTAAATAGCACATGTACTTACTGATTTTTACTGCATTATCATTTAATGAAATTGTTTATACAATTTCTCCATTTCCTGAAAATATTATGCAGGACTTCATACATGTGGGCAAACCCTTGCAAGTAGCACCCTTGAAGGACTCCTAAACAGATCAGCTCTCTTTTTGGGTATTGTTACTATACTGTATACCTTAAATCCAGTCAACAAGGATAGCCAGGTATAGCAGCACATGCCTATAATCCCAGCACTCTGAAGACTGAGGCAGGAAGATCATGAGTTCAAGGCCAGACTAGACTACATAATGAATTTGAGGCCTGGCTGAACCTCACAGCAAAACCGTATCTCAAACAAACAAACAAACAAACAAGTTCCAGTTGACAGGAGATTTGACAGAATTACTTGCCTTCTTTTCTGTCCCCCTCAGGATATTATTCCCAGATCCTGGATAGAATATAAGTCACAGGTCAACTGTTCGCTGCTTTAATTAATTTTGAAGAGAAACTGTTAATAAAAGACAGCCTGTATTTGAATTCTTCCTCTGTCCCCTGTTTAGCTGCTTGACTGTGAAGTATTTTTAAAACTCTTTCCCTCTGTTTTGTCACTACATGTAAGCATTTGTGTCACAAACGTTTATTGAGCTCCTACCAGGAATTCAATTTTCAATGTGGTTGGGAAATACCAATGACCAAAGTCAAGTTCCTTGCCTTCAGGGAAGTTATAGTCATTCCTAGGATGGTTCCAGGAATACAGTAAATGCTTAAAGAAATTAGTCATGTGTGTATATGTTTGTGAGTACTTGTGTGTGAACATGATGTTCAAAGTAGTCAAAATCTATCAGAAGTGTTCTTATTAGTGTTGAATAGACCATGGTTATTACCTATTTTCAGCTAAAGAGATATTACTTTCCAAGAAATCAACATAAAATTATTTTAGTATCTGGGTTAATCATTGCTTTGGTTAAACCTCAGTTATTATATTTTTAAAAGTATGTTCCAAGCTATTAGTAGCAAATACAATATGTTGCTTGTGTATGAAGGACAAAGCTATAAAGATCAGAAGCCAGTCTACATGTATTTGTATGTGGCCAAAATTTCCTGGGCATTGTCTTTGCCTTACTGCTAGCTCTTATGCTTGCTTGGCATCAGTCTCATTTACTACCTTCTCCAAGCCAGTGATACCCTCGGATCAACTTGTACCACTGAGCTGGCTGTCAAAAGTTCAAGAATTTTGCAAGATGATGACAAGCTACCCTTGGTCACTTAAAAATGGCCTGGACAGGAATATTTACACAACAAAAACCAAGCAAAATATATACATATATCTCATTGGTTTATCAGTACACCATGGTGTCAACCTGACAATATTGATCAAAGCATTAGTCAGCTCTTCATCACTATAATGACATGCCTGATGCAGGATATTTATGAAGTGAAGAGAGGTTACAGTCTTCCAAGAGGCCTGCAAACTAAAGACTAGCAAGGACATAAGCAACAACAGTGTGAGTTCCTGAGATATTAGATGATACACAGAATGGCTTATAGACCTGGAAGAAACAAAACTCCAGTTAGAACTGTTCTGACCTACTAAATTATTAGGTTTTTACTTTTTTATTATATTGCCAGTATTTCAGGTTAGATTAAGAAGCGAGGTAAAGAGGCTCTAAAGTGATACTCACTGAGGCAGAATTTCAATTAAAAGTAAAGAGCAGCTGGTGTGATGGTACATGAAACACCCCAGAAGTCCAGAAGGCTGAGGCAGTGGGATGGCAAGTTCAAGCCCAACCCGGGCAATAGAGCGATTCCATGAGAGCCTGTGTAAGGGATGTAGCTCATCATGAAGGCCCTGGGTCCAATCCCTAGGACTGCAAATAAGTAAACAAGCTAACTAACCAACCAACTAAAGAAGGAGTCTCTGAGAATTACTGCCATCCAACAATCCAGTAGAACGGAGAGCAAACAAGTGACTTCCGGTCACCCATTCACTCCATGGAAAGTATTCAGGGAGAAAAAAAAGAAGATACTGCAAGAAGTAGGAAGTCAGACTATATGGCTGTGAGGATTTTCTTTGTGTCATTTTTTAAAATTTTATTTTAATGGTACATTTTAGATATACATAGTGATAACATTCATCATAGGGAATTTGTACCTGTACATGATATATCTTTCTTAATGCTAAGAAAGATTTCTGCTTGCAAATAAGAACAGGAAGTGAATAGAAAAGTTCTGAACATCTTTGTCATCTCATCTAACACTAAAGCATAAACTGGCTTAAATATTTGTGAACATCTGGATATATTTGTCTGGTTTTAAATTGTCCTTTTTTTTTTAAATTAAAATGAAGGACAAAAAACTGGAAACAGACTAGAAACCTGAGAGGAAAAACATCTGCCAATCAGCTCCAGCTTTGATGTCTCCAAAATGCCACAAATTCAATAGCATCTGAAAATTAAACCTAGCTAATTTTTTTCAGGAAGTGCATAAATTCAGTAAGAAATGCTTTTAGTCAGTCATTTATTCATTAATATGTCTCTACAGTATGGAAATTAGAAAAGGTTCTCTGAAAAAGATCAAGGGGTAAGATCCCAAAGTAGCGGGTCAATACATACATATAAATTTCTTATTTCTCAGTGGATCTTTCAGAAGAAGGCATTCAGCACCAAGTTGTAAAACAGGGGTTTTACATAAAGTTACTGGAAATGATTCATTATACTCTCCAGCATTAGCCTTGTGGAACTTGCCACATGATAAATAGTAAGACCATTCTACAGAAAAGCCCGGAATACTTTATGTAGTCTAAATGCACACTAGCGATTTGTCTTTTATTTCCGGGTCTTATTTTGGTACCCTGAGGGCCAAGATACATGCACCTTTATGCAAATTAGAAGGTCCCCACTAGGAACTGCGAAACACAACTCTCCTCTCACTGCTGTCCCTCTCCTCGTCCTGTGGGCATGCTTTGGCAAACAGAACCTGAAGCAGGAGGTATGCTGGGGTCAGGCGCCTAATGAGGGCATGATCTGAAGCCTAGTGTTATTGTCTATCTAAGCTGCTACAATCTATAACTGTACAGACTGCATAATTTATAAACAATAGACATGTACTTGTTCCTCAGGCTAGTATGTCCCAGACTAAGGCACTGGTTAGCAAATGCCCAGACGCTCCTTCCAAGATGGTGCCTGTTGCTTATCTGCTGGTGAGGGCAAAGCTATGCCCTCAGATGGCAGAACACAGAAGGACAAAAGTGGTGAACTCCCTCTGTCAAGCTCTTTTCTAAAAGCACCTCATCTCGTGCTTGCTTTGGCAGCACATATACTAAAAGCACCTCATCCCAATTGTGCCCTCGTGACTCAGTCAGCTCCTGAAAACTCCACCTCTTAATACCACTGCAGGGAGGATTAAGTCTCAACGTGAATTATGGAGGGAACAAAAACATTCAAACCATAGCACTTAGACAGAACTTTAGCCATAGAATGCTCCTGATTCTGAAGACTATATTTGTAATAAAAACCTAAAGAAAAATAACCTAAACCAAATCATTATTCTGTACTCATTACCACCAACAACCACTTAACACATGGAAACATTCTAGAAGTAGCAATTCTCCAAATAATTATTTCTCACATTCCATTATCAAACCAGGGATTTTCACAACTGGTAAAACAGTCTAAAATAGGCTAGACGCTAACAACTCTTGTTCAGGATTAAACTCACATTTTCTTTTTGATACCAAGAGCTGACTTGCTCTACGGAATTGAAATTTCAAATTTATTCCTGAATTTAACGCTGATTTGTTTGTTTGCTTGCTTTTGTAGTCAAAACAAAACCAGATTGAACCCAGAGCCCTGCCACATGCTAGGCAAGTGCTCTACCACTAAGCTACATCCCCAGCCCCTTTTATTTTGATTCAGAGTTCTGCTAAATTGCCCAGGCTAACCTCTAATGTATCATCCTCCTACCTCAAGTCTCCCACGTAGCTGGGATAACCACTGTGTGCCACCTTGCCTGGCATCTTTTTACTTTCAACGTATGTACAGGTTTATATTTAAAGAATATTTATTATAGATAAGCACATATTTTGGTCTTGTTTTTGATGCATGTAGTCTGGTCATCTCTACCTTTAATTTGTGCATTCAATCTACTTTTTCTTCCTATAAAATTTGATATAGTTGACTTTAAGTACATAATACTTGTTTTTTATTTGTATCATTGGTTTTTGTTGTTGTCACTATTTCTTTGTCCACCTTTCTGGGCTTCATTTGGATTACTTTCTATATTTCATAATTTATCCATTATTGAATATAAGTTATAGTTCTTTGTTTCTATTTTAACTGATTGCTGTAGAATTTACAATAAACTTCTCTATAGTAAAATAGTTGAATACCACTGGGATTATAGGTGTGTCCTACCACACCCAGGTGATTTTTCACTTTTCTTTCAAATCTCACTTTTTAATTTTTTTCTGCTCTTGGGTATTACCATTTCTCTAGATATAGTTTTAATTCCACCTTCCAGATGTCAAACTTTCTTCATATTCTCAATAATTATTCAATTAATCTTTCAACTACTAATCTACCATATGATTGGCACTTGTACTAATTGTTCATAATACAGTGATTATTAGGATAGAATTTTTAACCTCAAAGAACCATTACAACATGCATCAAAATAAATTTGGGTTTGTTTCATTTTGATTTTGAGACAGAGTTTTATTACACTGCCTAGAGCGCTCGCTTAACAGCACATATATTATTATACTGTCTAGGTTGCCTTGGACTTCTGGCTTCAATGGATCCTCCTGCCCCAACCTCCCAAGTGCCCGGGACTATGGATACACCAACCCAAAACACTCCCAGTTTAAGTATTCAAATACCTGAAAAGTACAAAAATAGAGGTAATCAATCACTCAGATGATGAAACTGAGGTCCAAAGAGAATTATTTCACCTGCCATAGTGACAGAACTGAGACCAGAGCCCAAGTCTACTGACCTTCATATAGTGTTGCTACTGTATTAAAATAGCGCAGTTGTTTGCACTGGATTAATATTTTGCTCGATGATCCCTTCATTTGTTCAGAAATTTTACTTAAGAACAGGAATAATGGGATACTGCAAAAGGAAAACTCTGAAACCAACATATAGATTGAACTCACAAGTTGTAATTTAAATGAAGCAGAGAGAGGGGGAGTGGAAGAGAGGCAAGGAGACAGAGAGGGGTGAAGAAGAAAGGAAGGAGACAGACAGAGAGACACAGAGAAACACAGAGAAACGAGAAGAGAGAATGAAAAGAATCATAAATATGTCCTGACGAGTATAATGTGAATGGCTCAGACTAAATTCTATAAATTTCCTACACTTTTTCCCACACCTTCTGACATTCACAACATACTATTTACAAGGCTTTTCTAATTGACAGATATGAGAGGTCATATGGAGCAGCTAAATTTGTGCATACATTTCTTATTTTGTCGTTGGTAAGTATGTTCTTTTTATGTGCCAGGGAGACATAGAAACACTGTACATTTTATACTTTTAAAAATAGCTCTACTTCAATGTAACAGAAAGAATCACTGTGTTTTTCCATGGTTCCGATCTTCCAAGATGCACACTAGTTTGAATTTGTATATAGCTAACAGCGTTTACCATTTATCTGGTCAGCCAAACTGAACTAGAAAAGTTACTCCAAATCAATTTTCCCTGAATATCTCCAGATACTACCAGTCAATCACTAGATTTTGTGGATCTACATTTGAAACTTCTTCTCCTCTTCAACTACCACACATTTATATAATTTTCTCCTAGATAACAGCAATTGGCTTCCATTATACCTTTCTACATCTGGCCTTGGCCCACTTGAATTTTTTTCCAGTATATTGCTATCAAGGATGATTTTATATCAAACATGTCTCTGTTGGTTTCCATTTCCTAGAGACAGCAGTTAAATCTTCTATATGTGTTCATCCTGATTTTACCTATCTTTGCTTTTCCATTTTAATCTTCCCTACTAGCTCCTTGAATCCTTTATTTCCAGACACACGAATCTACTTGAATTTCTTCTAAATTTTTCATCATTCAGTACTCATGGCATTTTCATATCCTGTTTCTTCACCACTCTGTTCATCTGATAGACATCTAGTTTTCCTCACTGTGTCTTGGTTTATGCCATTATTGTAGCAGTCTTCTAATGAGTACCAAGTATCTGTTGCCAAGTATTTCTTCCTGCGCTATGGTGTGGATCTGCAATGTGTCTTGAAGTCCACACAGTTAAAGCTCACTCACTGTGGTGTGCCCCTTAAGGAGACAATGGGACACTGGTGTCTTCCTGTCTCTCTGTGCTTCCTATCATGATGTGAATAAGTTCCCACCATCACACAGTCTCACCATGAAGTACAGGGCTGCAATAGGCCCAAAGCAACAGGGACAAGTGACTATGGGATGAAATGTCTGAAATAATGACCCAAGTTAAACCTTTCCTCTTTTAAAGTTGATTTTCTCTGGCATTTTGTCACAATGACAGAAAACTAACACATTGCCTTATAGCCTATGAGATCTTGAAGCAAGAAATGAAACCTATTCATCTTTGTATTCCCATATTCTAGTGTAAGGTCTATCATAGTGTGCTCAAAAAAATGATGGCTGAGTTCAGTGTAATAATATTAAAGTGTTTCTAGCAGAAAACTGCACTTCATAGAATTTAGTTTTGGAGAATATTGTAAATTATAGGAAAAGACTAGGTGTTCTGGATTTTCTGTTGACAATCTGATGCAAGCACTATTTCAGGCTGAATATTCTGGATCCAAGAATATTTAAATATTTTGATTATTTGAATATATTGAATATTTTGGTTCCAAGGATCCAGATCTTGGAACCAGAACTGTCCCAGATTTTGAATGTTTTTAGATTTTTGGATTATTTGCATATGTATTACGAGATCTCTTGGGATGGAACCCAAGTCCAAACATAAAACTCATTTGTTTTATATACTATATATATATATATATATATATATATACCCTGACAATGATTTTATACATTTTCACTACACATTTGTTTTGACTCCAACACCTCACATGAGGTCAGGAGTGGAATTTTCCACTTGTAGCATCACGTTGGCACTCAAAAAATTCAGGATTTTGGAGCAATTTGGACTTCAGAATTTGCATTTTGGATGGTGGACCTGTATTCTTATTTAAGTCTGGAGATTGTTTCATAGAATGGTTTCAGATTGGAGTATGCCAATGGAAGTGCCTAAAAGTAATTTGGAAGCTGTGTGAAGCAGAAGTTGCTGTCCAGAGGCTGTGAGAACATGATGACTGCACCCACCGTGATGCCTCCTCATCCCTCTTCAAGAGCTGCCCTGCTGTAGATCTTCCCTGCTGCATTTCCAACAAGGTAACTTCACAAACGCCCTGCAAGGTCATTCACTCATGCCAGTGCCAGAACTTCAGAATAACAACTTCAATTCTTCAACATTAGCCTTCTTGAAAAGCCCCATCAACTACATACAAATTTAAATAAGGCTTAACAGTACATTAAACAACTTATTCCTGGAGTCCTTGTAGTAACTCAGTTATCCTGACCAAAGACAAGTTTCAGTACTAAAACAGATCCTTGGGAACAGAATCCTAAAGAAGAGAATCTGGAATTGGTTCTATAACATGACTAGTTTTAAGAGCATCAATAGCTTGCTGGGAGTGGTGATTCAAGTCTGGAATCATCGCACTCTGGTAGGCTGCGGTGGGGGGAATGACAAGTTTAAACTAGGCCTGGCAACTCAGCATCATAGTGAGACCCTGTCTCACAATTTTAAAAAAAATTAAATATAAAAGACTAGGACTAGGGATTAACTCAGTGTGACAGTCCTGGATTCAATCCTTGGTACCACACACACACACACACACACACACACACACACACACACACAGCATTAATATTTCACTGACACTGGTAAAGAGGATGCTTAAAAACCATGATACACAAGTGTAAAATAGCTTCTTAAATTATCACCTGGAGGTCAATACCTATAACTTTGGTTGACCATCTTATTCAGTTCAGGCTCCAACAACAAAATAGTATAAACTGGGTGTCTTACAAAGAACAGACATCCTCTTCTCTCAGTTTTGAGGGTGGTAACTTCAAGAACAAGGAACTGGAAGACTTTATGTACAGTGGGGCCACTTCCCAGAAGACGATGTCTTCCTGCTATATCCTCACACAGTACAAGAAGTGAAGGACATTTCCCAGGCTGTTTTTCCTCCCAGGCTACTTTTATAAGGTTACTACTATCATTCATAAAGTCTCCACTTTTGTTGTATAATTAGCTCCCCCAAACCTCTAAGTACCTTGGAATTAAGACTTCAATATATGAATTTTAAGTGAATGTGAACATTCAGACCATAGCAGTGATTTAACACCTACTAAATTTTAAATTTAAAAAAATGCTGAAAACATATAGAATATAAGAATGGGAAGGAATTCTATTGGCTATTTTAATTATGGTAGAAAGAGTGAAACAAATAAATGATGAAGTCAGGGCTTGGTATTCCCATATTAAAGCTTGAAGAACAAAAGAGAAGCATCTATGACAAACCTAAAAGAATTATTGCTTTGACTTTCAGGTTTGAAATTTTAACCTCAAATTTGATACCACAAGTGACTGAATTAAAAAGTAAATCACATTTGTAGCTTCTTGAGATTTCTCACAGTTAGTCTCTGACATACATAGGGAAAGAATAGGAAGCTAAAATTTGAGATAGAGATATTTAGATTACAGTAAATATGAAAAAACCACTTAGTAGGAATCTCTCTTGTCTGACTAGATTTTCTTCCCCTTACTAAACAACTTGTAGCTTTGTGGGACTCATCCCTTTACTTCCTGTTGATTCTAGAACTTTAACTGGATTCCAACTTTGAAAAGTAAATAAAGTACAATGGCTGGCCCTGTAGGTATTGGAGGGCACATTATACAAACCAAAAAATGTGCAATATTTTGAGAATTTCTATGAGTAGAAAGTGGGGTAATATCTTTGGAAGGGAAGGAAGGAAGGAAGGAAGGAAGGAAGGAAGGAAGGAAGGAAGGAAGGAAGCAGCCTTATTAGGGGAATTGGCTCATATTATTCTGGGGGCTGAGACATCTCGAGATAGGCTATCTGAAACATGGAGAGCTAGAGATGCCAGCAGCATGGCTTAGTCTAATTCTGAAGGCCTTTGAACCAGTGAAGCCATGAGCTCAATGTTACTCAGTATGATGGTAAGACCTAAAAACTGGGAGAGTGATGGGAGAAGGCCAGAGAAACTAGAGTTCTAGTATCAAAGGACACAAGAAGAAAGTACAGTCTCCAAGAGTAGAAGAGAGAGACAAGGGGTGGGGGAGACAGAGAGACAGAGAGAATATGAATGAATGAGTGTGCATTCACCTTTCCTCTGCCTTTTTTCTCTATCTGGGCCCTGAGCTGATGTGGCAGGGCCTGCCCACATTGAAAGTGGGTTTCTGCACTCTGTCTACTGTCTTATATGCCAGTCTTCCCTGGAAGCATGAAGATACATGCAGAAACAATGCTTTACCAGATACCTAGGGATCCCTTAGTCCTGTCAAACTGACAACTGTGAGTAACCAACACAAGCTTGTTTGACTGGTTTACTGGAACTGAGTGCCTGTGACATCCCAAGTGAACTGAAGAAGCGGGTATCTGAAGGCTTAGGGAGCTGTGATGTTAGATGGATTTATGTTGCTCATGGAGGATCCACCGCATCTTCAAGTCTTTCAGGAACACACCAACGAGGGTGAAACAAGCCACCCTAAGAGACTCTAAATGTTATCTTCAGCATTCTGGAAATGCCAGTGAGAGAGGCTATGGGTGGAGTATGCTCCCCAGGGACAGTAGTGAGTGGGACTGTGAAGTGGGAGAAATCCAGTGATGTGTTTCATTGTTTCTGCCACTGACCTGCCAGGGTCAGGGTGGGCATGGTCACCATGCTGGGCAGCAGGGACTGATGATGTGACAACAGACCTACAGAGATCTTTGCTGCCAAATACTTACATCTTTAGGCTGAATACAGATGAGCCACATACTCAGTCAAGTCCACTTGATTTGCATAAGCAAAAATATTTTGTCCAGGTGGATAGAAGCCTGAATTGAATGACTTCAACTGAGTCAAAGCCCTTCCCTAGTTTTTAGACTTGAGAAATTTTCAGACACAAAGCACCTTAAGGATACCACTATGCTGACAAAAGTCTACTGTAAAATACTCATTTACCTTTTTCCCAAAAACCTGGAGTCATTTACCAGAGTGTTTGTGCGTTAAGGGAAGAAAATAAACAAACATCTTAGGGATTACTAGACACTGGTACTGAGTTAACACAAATTCCTGAGGACACAAAATAGCACAGTTATCTTACATTCAAAAAAGGAGCTTAAGAAATATTATCGCTATTTCATTTCATTCCATGTATAGTGTGTCACCCGAGACCGACTGTGGTCATATTCCTAGTTCTAAAATGACTAGGTGGAATAAGGATACTCAGAAATGCATACTTTTGGTTGACCTGACTGTATCAAAGCCAAGTACCCAGTCTGCCTACAGTGAGGACAGAAGACGAATCCTTCCCTGCTATAACAGCACCCCACAGGGTGACCACATAGCTATCTAAAAGCAGACTGATTAAATTAGCAAATATTTTTCAAAGAAGGAGCATTAATTTGTTCTTACTAGAAAGTCATGATGGGTCTGAATTTGCCTTCTGGGCCCAGAAGATTTTTGCCGGTTTGGAGAATACAGCTTTTAATGGAGTAATGCTTCCATGAGGGGGTAGAACCACGGTTACATCAAACTAGAACGTCACCTGGTTACTTTTAGCCACTAATTTCACAAAATGAAATTAACGGGTAAAGCATGGGGTGACTCTAGTAACTAGTACAGTCGGGATGTTAACTCAGTGGTGGCTTAAAGCAGTGTACACAATGTGGCAGGCAGATTTCTAAAGAGCCCCACTGATCCCCAACTTTTGACATTTGTGTCTTTGTATAACCCACTGACTCTGAATGCTGGCTGAACTCAGTGACTTGATTCTAATCAATAGAATACAGCAAGTGATTCAGTTCCTCACGAGATGGGATATCACATCCTGACTGTGTTACAAGACAGATCAACCTCTGTCATATTGGAGAGACTGACTTGACAAGGAATTGAGGAAAGTCTCCAGCCAACAGCTCATGAGGAACTGAATCTCTATAACAACCACATAGATTTGGAGGTGCGTCCTTCCGAATGAAGCCTCAAACTAATTACATTACAACCAAGTGTGGCAGTGCACAGAAGACCTGAATTTCAGTATTCAGGGAACCTGAGGAAGGACGATGGAAAGTTCAAGCCCAGCCTGGGAAGTTTAGTAACTTAATGAGACTCTGTTTCAAAATAAAAATAAAACAAAGAGGACCAGGAATGTATCTCAGAGCAAAGGCCTTAGAGGCAATCCCCTGTGCAAGAAGACGGGGGAGAGATAAATAAATTCCACTCAACATTTTTCTTACGGTCTAGGAGAGACCCTGAAGCGAAACATCCACTTAAGCCATTTCCTAGTTCCTAATCTACAAAGACTAAGAGAGAAGAAATATGTGGTATTTTAACCTGCTTCATTTTGTGGTAATTTGCTGTTCAGCAATAGATAGCCCACGCACTCAGAATTCAGGTGATTCCCTAGGGATCCCCTTAATACACATGTAATATAATTGAATAGAAAAGCAGGATCGCTAATGGTTCAGACAGTCTTTGGAATGAATATCTGGGTCACCCACCAGGCAAAGAACCATAAAATGACTGAGTTGGCTGCTGAGGACAAAAGCCTTGTGGAACAGGGAGTAGGCAAAGGAAGATAGAAAACCAGTTTCTGGTCATGTGAGCATAAGCAGACATAAGGAAAGTGATGTATATTTCCTTGAATGTGTGTGTGTGTGTGTGTGTGTGTGTGTGTGTGTGTAGTTGTAAGCATACATAAAAGTATAAATATATATATATATATAGAGAGAGAGAGAGAGACAGAGACAGATAAGTCAATAGTTGCATTAGGTAGGTAGATAGTTACATTATGTTACTGGCATGATATGATTATTATCTTGATTTGAAAGATTAAAAGGATATTATTAATACAACCCAAATGGACACAAAGGTGGACTGAGATTGGGCTGCCAAGCTGGTTAAGCATCACACAATATTTTCTAGAAAAATCTTCCCTTTATAGTCACATAACCTGACATAAATCAAGCTTCTGACTAAAAGGACTTAGTGTTAAGATAAAGCAGAAGTGAAATGGATGACACTTTTCTACGGCTACAATGGGGCTCCTGACTCAGTAGCTTTGCTAAAGTAGCTAGTAACTGTTCCCCTAGTTAAATAATCACAGCTCTGTAGCCCTGAATTCCTATATTAAGTCCCTTATTTCCATCATGCTTGTTGTGAGTCTGTTATCCTCACCAAATCCAGATTTACACACTCAGTAAACTGTGTTACATTAGAATCAATGCTTTCTTTTTGAAGATTATATATTTGATTTTTTCAAATTATGACTGTAAATTCGAAGAAGTGAAGAAATGTAAAGATGTATAAAGGAAACGTTCATCATCTTCCTCATGCCCCTCCACCCTTTCACGTCCCTGAGAAAACCATGTCAACAGTGTAGTGTGTGTCTTTCTGCACGTTTCTGTGGCATATTGAAACTCATGCAACCCTCCACAAAGGGCATTTTTAAAATTACCTTTACTGGGTTGTTTGTTTACCTCATAAAATCATACTATAAAAAGCGTCTGCAATTTTGACAAAATCTTTATGTAGTTATAAGTATACAATTTTTCATGATTTTTCAAAATTAGGGTCATATTAAAGAAGCCTTTCTACGTTCTGGTTTTCTCATTTATACTTTATGGCAATAATTCAATTGGCAAATGAACAATTCTAATTCATTTATTCTTTTAAACAAGCACAAAATATCCCGCAGTTTGGATATGTCATAATTTATTTAGGCATTTTCCCTGCCATGAGTAGTTGCTATAACAGTGAGTTGTATAGGACTCAGGGTTTCTTGGATTCTTATTTTAATGTTTGCTGACAAGTTGTCTTACAGAATGGTTGCAACAGTACATATTTCTACCAGAATACATACAAGCGGCAGCTTGTCAATATTAATATTTAAGGTTTGTGCTTTTGCGTGCATTTTATTAATAACTAATCAAATAACTTTTCATGTATTCATTGGCCATTTTATTCACTTTTTGTGAACTAAACACATTCCTGTTAGTTTGCTTATCTTACCTCTCTTGCCTTGACCTTGTCTATCTGTAAAACTTCTTCATATTATATAGAAATCTTTATGTCATCTATCTTTAAGATTTCTTTCTATTCCATTGAAATATACCCTTTGTCATCTAGGTTACAAGTAGATATTTCTATAATGTGTGGTTTTAATTGATTTTTGTCTATGGTATCTTTTTACCATACAAATGTGTCTACGTCCAAATATTTCTTTTTCAATCCACTTTAAGCTTCAACATGCAAAGAGCTTAGAAGTCATCCCTCCTATTCTTACAAGAAAAAGCAATACCACCTAAAAGTCAACAGTAATTTTTTAGGGATCCATCAGGTAATTGAAGTTACACAATAAATGCTACCACCAAATCTGAAGAGATGGGAGCCTCAAGGAAGAAATAGCAACTGAAATCTACTTACCTGGAGCAGACTGTACTGTACTGAGCTACAAACTGGCAGAAACACTTGAATATAATTATGATGAATTGCTAGAGGCTGAGTATGAAGAAATGTGAGCAACTGCAGAGGCAGCTACATGGCTGGGGGGTCCATTTAGAATCCCACCAGGTTTTCCTGTTGAGAATTTCATGAATATCCTCTAAAGGCTCTGGTCGGAAGGAGCAGAGACCCAGAATAATAGAAGCCCAGAGCCTGCTCCATAACTAATGCTTGTTTGCCAGAGGAAAGGACTTTTTCAAAGCCAAGCTGGGTAAAGGGAGTTCCTCCTACTACAGTCCCCTCCAGCCTTTCTTTCTCATCTCATTGGGGAGGGGGTGTGGTATCTATAACATACAGGGGTTACAGAAACAAGAAGCGCTGGGAGTGGGTTACAGAAAAGGGAAGTATAGAGCTATCCTACTGCCACACCACTGTGAAACCTTGTGAATATCACAGTCCTAAAACACAGGTCTATAGGACTAAAATTTATTTGGAAGAATAAAGAACATCCTAGATCCACAATACCTTCCCCCCCACCCCCACAGGGTCCCAGAAAAATACTAGTGGATTGCTGCAGAGTATGCAGCACACACACTCTCTAAGAAGTACTTTGGGAAGCCTGAAGTCAAAACGAGAGACAAAAGTAAAGACAGGAGAGGAGTTTAAAGCCTCTAGAACCTACAACTGTGGCAAGTATTAAACAAAGCCCAACTCCTTGCTATATTAACATAAGTCCTTCCCCTCAAGCCTATTTATCTCACTTCCTCTTAGTACAGCATACCCAGCTTTCAAGGAAAAAACAAGTTATGCCAAAAGGCAAAAAGAAAAAAAATTGAAGAAGGAAATCGAGCATCATACCTAGACTCAGATATGACACTAATGCATTAATTACTAGACAGGATTAAAACTAATTATGATCTATATTTCGAGTACTCTAATGAGTTGGGGAAACATGCAAGATCAATTGAGAAATGAAAGCAAGCAGGTGGAAACCCAAGGAAAGAAGTAAAAGGAGACGCTAGAAATCAAAATCGTAACAGACACGAAGAACATCTCCAGCAGACTCATCAATGCACCAGCCAGAGTCCGAGGAAAGAGCTGATAAGCTTGAAGACTGATCACTAGAAACTTTCCTAACTGAAATTCAACACAAGTGAAAAAAAGAACACGAAAGAACTATACAACAAAAAACAAAAAAAATCTAACATACGCATAATTGGGATAACAGAAGGAAAATAGAACAGGTCAAAAGAAATGTCTGAAGACATAATGGCTGAGAACCTTCCAAATACCGAAACACAGATCAAAAAGTTCAGAGACCACAGGCAGGGTAACGCCTAAACAACAACTACACTCACACACACACACACACACAAAAAAAACAAAAAACAAAAAAAACAACTCCGAGGCATTATCCTCTTCAAACTTCAGAAAACCAGAGAAAATCTTGGAAAACACAAGGTTCAGGAAGAGTATCGCTTTCAAGGAAGAAAGGTAAGACCCACGGTGAACGTCACAATGGGAATCACGGAAAGAGGAATAGAGCAGAGTGAAATGTTCAAAATGTTGAAAGAATAAAACAGAACTTAGAATTCTGTATCTAAAGAAATTATCTTTCAAGTACAAATATTTTCACAAGCAGAAAAGCTGAGGGAATTCATCACCACCTGCTTTGTGAGAAATAGAAAAGAACTATGCAGGCAGCACTATGTTATAGATGACAAACTTGTGTCTCAAATTAGGGAAGAATGAGCAGAAGTAGAGGAGGACAAACAGGAAGAAGCGCTTCAGAGGAGAGTAAGTGAATGTAAATGTCTTGCTACTTCCTCTTAGTTGATCTACTAGATACCTGTTTCTTCAAAGCAATATTAGTAAAAAGAGGCAAGTGAGGTAAATGATAAGCCGTAAGAGTTACCCACCCCACACCAGAAGCACTACAATGCTATTCAAAGTTAGTATTACACAAGTTTTAAATGCATATTGTAAACTAAAGCAGCCACTAAGTATTTTAGGTAAAATCGATATGCTGATGAGAAACTAAAACGAAGTACAAAATATTGGTTAAAATGGAGGAAGGCAGGAATAAATAGAAGAAGATACCAATCAAACTTTATCAGTAATCTCTGCAAATAAACAAGTAAAAGACAGAATTTCATAGTGAATTAAAAAACAAAAAACAAAAATTAAAAAACAAGATCCAATTACACCCTGCTACAAAAATAAATATTTAAATATACAGAGTGGGACAGATTACAAGTAAAGAGATGGTTAAAATATGCTGACAAAAATATACTACGATTACTAACACTAATCAAAATTAAATCATGATATTCATATTAATATCAAATATATAATATTATTACTTTTAATTTTAGACAGAGCAGACTTTGGACTAAAAGGCGAGATTAAGATAAATAGAGGCAGGAAGTAGTAAATGATGAAGATGTGAAGTGTCCAAGAGCACATGATAATCTTCAACACGTACACAGTAACAAACGGAAATGAAAAAAAAAAAAGGAAAATTAGATATATATTTTTGTTGTTTTGTTGTATCTTTGCAGTTGGCATTTTCCTCTTTCAGTTAAGAATGTCTTCCAAATTTAGATGAAGGGATTATACATGCAGACACCCTGGATCAGGATATTTGATCCACACAGCAGAGAGCTGCTGAATGTTTAACAAGTGGCTGCACGTGGTGGGCGGGAGGCCTTAATTTGTACAATATGATGATTTCTGTTACGTATATTCTCTCAACATGGCGAGTTTCGCGATACCAACATGATGTCCCCGAATTTAAAGCTGCAAAGAGAGGCACACAATTGTCTCATAATAGCTGTTAGGAGCCAAACATCATACTACTGAATACCTGAGTATTTCTCTAAGATCCTTTACTTTCTTAGAAAAGTAAAACTGTCATTAAAATTTGCTTGGAATTACTTTTTTTATGTGATGTGAAACAGGAGTTCAATTTTAAGCTAAACAGGTATTCAACTGTGTCAGTGCCACTTACTAAAAAAACATTTTATTCACATTAAATCGAAATAGTAACTTTGTTATGATAAAAAATTGATATATACTGTGCACTTTTTCGAATACCATTATGCTGTATACTTTTTAATTTGTTTGTGCTTGTTCCAACATCACACAGATTTGATTATGAGACCTTTACAGTTTTGCTCTTTGGAAAAGCAAGTGTTCCATTATTATTGATAGTTTTCAGTTCTCTAAGAATTTATACATATATGAATTGTTAAATTATATGATCCAATCATTTAAAAATGAAGTTCTACTTAGGATATCATTAAATGTACATATCAACTTTGATAAGAACGAAATAAGTTTTTGGTTGAAATTTTTATTTAATAGTTCACTTTTAATTTTTATCTTATTAGGAGTCACTGCTGGTTTTTATCAAAGGACTTTTTAAAATCTATTATATGATGTTACTTTTTTTCCAACAATGAATGAGAGTTCATGTTGAAGGAGACTCTGTTATTGAACTACTCTTATATTGTTACATTTTATTTCATATCTTTTTACAACTATATTCAATTATATTGATGTATAGTTTTCTTTGGTGTATTATATATTATTTTTGTACAAAAGTTATGCAGTCTTCATAAAATAATTCAGAATTCTCCACCATTTTCAATAGTTTGACATAGTTTAATAACATATTTTTAAAATTTTTACAATTTAGAAACTTAAATTGAAGTTGAACCTGTACTTTTTGTAATGTTCCACCTTTCATGTTTATTCATGTCAGATTTTTCTCTTAGCATTATATTTAAGCATGTCTTTCAATTGTTATATTTAAGCATCTGTTAACAAATTTCTATTCTCTTACCTTATTTTTATTCTTTCTCCACCATTTATATTTTTGTTTACAAAGAAGCAATTTATACATTATACTTTTCTCTTTTTTGTTTTCTTTATCTCAACATTCATGCTTTTTAACTTCCTCGTCACAATTTCCTTATATTTATCTTGTTATATAGTTTCCAATTATGTGAAATACATAGCAATATTCTTACTTTAGTAAAATGAGGGATTTACAATTATTTTCTTTTGATTAAAGATTTCTTAACTCTGTAACTTGTGATAAAAATGTTTTCTTTTTTAGTCTTTTTGTTTGTCCATAATTTCACTTTTTATATCATCAGATCCAAAATTTCTTAACTGCTAAGAAGTTAGCATTTTATCACCATTTGTTTAAACTCACTTTTTTATTTTTTAATTCTATTAGATTTTTAAAAGAAAATATGCTTTAACTTTCTAAGTAAAGAATCTCGCTCTATAAAGCTTCACGGCTATACGCGAATGTTACTAGCATATCCGTGGGATGCAATGAAAGCAGTTTTAAGAGGGATATTCATAGTTGTAAGAGACTACATTAGAAGAGCAGAGCAATCCCAAATGCACAACCTAATGTCCTAGTTAAACAAGGACAATCCAAACCCAACACTAGTGGAAGGAAATAAATTATAAAGGAAGAGCAGAAATCAGTGAACTTAAGAGCAAAACAATCCTTAAAAGAATCCATGAATCAAAGAGCTAGTTTTTAAAAAAAATTTTCTGATAAGCTCTTAGCTAAACTTCCCTATAAAATCAGAAATATAACAGCCGCAAGGGAAATCGCAGTGGATTTTAAGAAGCTATTTGAAATGGAAGGAAAAAATGGAAACGAAGCTTTTGTAAATGGGGAGGGAGGAGGGGGTTTGGGGAGGGAAGGGGAATGGGAAAAAAAGAAGCAACAAGATATATCATGTACAGGTACAAATTCCCTATGATGAACATTATCACTATGTACACCTAAAATGTATCATTAAAATTTAAAAAGAGAAAAATTTATATTCCAATAAATTGAAAAATCTGGAAAACACGAATTTTTAGGCATATTTGATTTGTCAAAATTGAACCAAGAAGAAATGCTTGAACAGAGCAGTAATAAGCAATGATACTGATGCAGCAATAAAAATTCTACCAACTCAGAGAACCCCAGGACCTGACAGATTTACCGCTAAATTTTACCAGATCTTCTGAGAAGAACTAAGGCCAATGCTTCTTAAACTTTTCCACATAACCAAAAGGGAAAGAGAACTCCCAAACTCACTTAATAAAGCCAGAATTACCTTGACACCAAAACTGGATAAAAATTCAAAAAAATGCCAAAATAAACAAAAAACCACAGGCCATTACCCTTGATGAATATAGCATTAAAAATCCTAAATAAATAATTGAAAACAGAATTCAACAAATCATTTAAAAAATGATATATCACAACCAGGTCATCTTTGTACTATGGATTCGAGAATGGCACAACATAGGTACATCAACAAATGTAATACCCCACAGAAATAGAATTGAGGATAAAAATCACATGATCATCTCAATAGATACACAAAAAGCCTTTGACAAATCCAACATTCTTTCATGATTAAAAAAAAAAAAAACCTAAAGAAAAATATATAGGACCTTACCTCAAAATTATAAAAGCCATTTCTGACAAACCCACAGTCAACGCCATACTGAATGGTAAAAATCTGAACGCTTTCCCTCTAAACTCAGAAACAAAACAATGGTGTCCACTCTTATACTGCTGTTCAATATAGTACTTGAAACTTTCATCACAGCAATCAGACAAGAGAAAGAAATTAAGAGATATAACTAGGAAAGAAATCAAATTGTCTGTATTTCCACATGATATGATCTTTCGTATAGAAGACCCAAAAACCTCCACCAGCCAACTCTCAGAGCTGATAAATTCAGCAAAGTGACAGGATACAAAATCAACACAGAAAAATCCATAGCATCTCTGTAGAGTAATAATGAATCCACAAAGAAAGATACCAGGAAAAGAATTCCATTTACAATAACTTCAAAAGAAATTAAATACCTAGAACTCAACCTATCCAAGATGATGAACAACCTCTATAATAAAAACTACAGAACTCTGAAGAGAGAGACTACAGAGGATACTAGAAAGGGGAAAGACATCCCCTGCTCCTGGATAGGTCGAATGTGCATTCCTACAATGGCTATTTCACCAAAACCAGTGTCTAATGAAATCCTTTTTGAAAACATAACATATTTTCTGTGAAACGTGTGACTCCTTTAAATTATCTACAAATAAAAGTTACTCTAACATTTCCACTGCTTCTTTCTTCTTGTTTTTTGCAGAGGGAGTATTTTGGAGGTTAACAAATTCAAACGAAATGTAAGATAATGCCTAAATATCTAGTTGAAAATTTTTCCCATGTGAAATTGTATTACAGCCTCATGAAAACTTAGCGCAGTAAAAATGGTGGCACTTTCCTCGTGCAGCTACACTCTGGGCCCCATTTACTCATTAGCCAAAACAGATGTTGTTACCTATGAAGACCCAACTCCTTACCACCATAAAACAATTTTGGAGACCAGCCTTTGCAATAATCATAATCTTGAGTAATTCACGAATACTTTTGTTATATCTTGCCCAATTGCATTCTGCTTTAAATGTCACTGCTGCCATGCGGAATTGTCACAATGAACTCTTCTATCTGTTCACAAAATTCATCTTTCTTTTCGGTAGACTTTAGGTCATGGCAGGGGGCCTCACTGTTGTCCTGTGAAGTTTTTCACTGGGAAGCATTGACATAAGCATAATCTGAAGCTTCTGCTTCAGGCATGTGTGTCATATAGTAGTAGTGCACCCTTATTTGCTTATTCCTAGTAAAAAATAAAAGGAATGCTATGTGTTCAGAGGGCAAAGAAAGCAAGTGAAAATAAGATAATGAGCAATGATTGAAGAAGCTGGGCATGTTTAAATTGGCAAAAAAGAAAAGATAATTATGATAAAGTATCTTACAAAAACTCTGTAGAAAAGAAATTGGATTTTAGTCTTTGTAGCTTGGGGGGAGAAAATAAAGGTCAATGGATGGAGGTCAGAGAGAGAAGTTTCCCCACAACATAAGAAAGTTGCCCTTCAATCCACCAGGAGTCCTCAGAAAACACAGTTTTGATCTTAGAGGTCAAACAATAGAGATGCCCGTCTCTCAGTGGGGAGTTTATATAATTGAAATTCATGAATGCTGAACTAGAGGACACATACCCCTTTGTAACTCTGTGCCAAGATTTTATAGTTTGTTTTCCTTACCTTTTTTAAAAAATCTGAATTGCTTACAACATTCTTAAACACCCCAGTACAGTCACTGCATTGCTTAATGACAGGGACACACACCAATAAGAACTGAGTTGTTAGGCAATTTCATCATTGTGCAAACACCACATACTGACACACACCTTGATGGTACAGCCTCCCATACTCCTGGGCTATGCAGTACAGCCTCATGCCTCCATGGTCATATTGTCTACAATAAACTCATAAAATAATTACAAAGAATTTCATTGTCATCAAGTAACCTTATCAAGCATTATGTTCTATACATACGCATGAGATATACTCTTACAAGACTGGTTCCCCAGTAGGTTTTCTTATATCACATCATTACAAATATGTAAGTAATGTATAGCACTACAATGTTATAATGGCTCCGACGTCACTAAGTGGTAGGAATTTCTCAGTTCCATTGTAGTCTGACGGGACTAGTGTGGAATGAATATGCAGTTCACTGCTGACTGAAACACTGTTATGTGGCACGACTCTGCTTCTTTCTAACTTAAGAAATGGAGCATTAACAAAAGAGTAAATGATCCTTGTATGCTTTTACTCTAACGCATTTCCCCCTACGTCCTTGATATAAGACTTTTGTTTTATGTTACTATATTTATCATTATCCCTAAGTAACATGTGGTATCAGATAGTATGCTTTTAAACTTCCAGCTTTGTGATTCTGAGGATGGAACTCAGAGCCTGAACACGTGGCTAAGTGTAGTACTACTCTAAAACCCAGCCCTTTAAAATTTATATGAAAGGTGTCATAGTTCACATATATACTACCATATTGCTGTTTTCATTTTTCCTCATAGAATCTTCAATTTTGCCCATACTTAATCAGCTCTGTTTCTTTTACTTTGTGTACTTAGTATCCTACAGTCTGTAATTACTTCCAATTTTAGCCATTTTAAGCAACTCTTCCAGCAGTATCCTGACCAAAGTTAACAAGCGCAGAAACTTCTCGGTGGAGCGCATTAGAGGCTGACGCTCTCTCCCTTTTTGTGATGAATTGGGCAAGTGGACAAAGCACATAGATACAATTTTTTCTAGTGTATTTCTTTTTGGGCTAAGATTATCTCTAGTTTCTATAATTGTTTCCAGATCTTTCAGCTTTTTCTACTTTTTTTTTTCTTGCTTTCCTCTTTACTGTCATCCCAAAATTCCTATGAGAGGACAAATAAGTCTCCTCTTCTTCCATCTACTCTGTGAGGTCATCTACTCAGTTGAGCATACCCTTTGCCTTCACCTATTTGCAGGCAGTGAAACAAGCCACCTGTGAACTTTTATTTCTTTTATACTTTTTGCAGTATTGACTGTATAATATCATCTAAGTCTCCTGGTCAAGAATAGATTTCCACTGCTTAATAAAGGGATCTTGTTAGCTAAATAAAACTTCATAGAAACAGTGTTACTGTATTTATGGGATTTAAATTACGTTATTATAATTTCAAAGGGAAGTCACTGAGGAGGAAGGATAGAAATCAATTGTTTCCCTCCATTTGTATTTAATTTTAATTTTGTTGACAAAATTTCTGCATATTTTCATGCAGCACAACACGATATTTTGATTCATGCATAGACTGGACAATGATCAACTCAAAGTAATTAGTGTATCTCTCATCTTAAAACTTGATCATTTTCTCTCCACTAGCTTGTCCAGCTAACTAACCTAATGCATTACTGTTAACTAGTCAGCCCTCAGCGCCACAGCACAGCAGAATCCATCCTTCCATTCTAACTATAATATTGTATCCACTGCCAAACTGTCCCCATCCCCTGCCCCACCAGTCTCTTGTAATCACTATTCTAATCTCAATTTATACAAAATCATCTTTTGTAGATCCCACAGATGACTGAGGTCGTGTGGTGTTTGTCTTTCTGTGCCCAGTTTATTTCACTTAACACAATTGCTCTAGGTCCACCCACGTTGTCACAATTGAGAGTATTTCATTTTTAAACAGCTGGATAGTATACACTTGTATGCACACACATATTTTTCAACCAGCCATCCAGCCACAGGCATTTGGGTTGGCTCCACATCCTGGCTATTGTGAATAGCGCTGCGATACACTTGGACATGCGCAAGTCTCCCTGACAGCTGGTTCCGTTTCCTTTGGGTATATACCCACTGACAGGAACACAGAAGCACACATTTGTTCTATTTTATTTTTTGGAGGTCTCCATACTGCTCTGCATAATGGCTGCACTAATTTACATTTCTATCAGCAATGCAACTGTGGATATGAGTTCTCTTTTCTACATACTTATTTGACAATACCTGTTCTAAGGTGGCATGTCACTGCAGTTTTTATTTGAATGTTCCTAATGAATGGTGATGTCTAGTACCTCTTTATATATCTTTTGGCTATTTGTGGATCTTCTTTTGAAAAAACTCAGTTCTTTAGCTCATTTTTAGTTAGAGTGCTTTTGTTTTGTTTTTGCTATTGAGTTTGTTTTTTATAAACACTGGATATTAAAACCTTGTCAAATACTTAGTTTGGAAATAATTTCTCCCATTCTGTAGGTTGTCTTTCAGCTCTTGTTTCTCTTGCTTTACAAAGGTTTTAGTTGGATATAATCCCAGTTGTCAATTTTTGCTTTCGTTGCCTGCACTTTAAAGGGTGATAATAAAAAGGTCTTCCTCACTGCCAATAACCTCAAGTGCTTGTCCTATTTTTCATCTAGTACTTGCAAATTTCAGTCTTATTTTTATGTCTGTAATCCACTCTGAGTTAATATTTTTAACAGATGCAAGATAGAGATCTGATTAATTCTCCTATATGTAGGCATCTAGTTTTCTCAGCATCAGCTATTGAAGACCCTATCTCCTAATTGTGTGTTCTTGGCACCTTTGTCACAAATAAGTTGTCTATAAATGTGTGGGGTTTTTTCTGAGCTTTCTGTCTTATTGCATAGGTGTATGTGTATTTTTATATGCCAATATCATGATATTTTGCTTGTTATAGTCTTTCAAATGTATTCTAAAAAGCCAGCATTCCCCTGATATCAAACCAAATAAAAGCACAACAAAGAAGACTGTAGACCAGTACCCCTGATGAACATAACTGCAAAACTCCTCAATAAAATCCCAGCAAACTGAATACAACAGCATTTTAAAATTTTTAAAAATTATTCACCGTGATCAAATGAAATTCATCCCACAGATAGAAATATGGTTTGATACATGCAAATCAATAAACATGATGTATCATGCAAAGCAATTAGGACACTAAACATTATATGCCAAAATATGAGCTAAGACAAATAATATCAACAAGTATGAAAAAGGTGATGAAGGAGGAGGGAGGAGAGGGAGGGAAGAAGGAGGGGACTAGGAAAAAATAAGCTGTAATATGCACATGTAACCACTCCCCAAAATGACTGGAAACTACATGAATTACAAATACATACAAATGAAATAAAAGTTATAAAAATTAAGGACAAACGCCACATAATCACTTTAACAGGAGAAGAAAAAGTATTTAATAAAATTCAACATCCCATCATAATAACAACTGTGAACAAATTAGGTACAGAAGGAATAGATCTTGATGCAGTAAAGCGCACAGATGGCAAACCACTAGCTGCATCATCATTAATAGAGAAAAGTAGAAAGGTTTTCCTCTACAATATGGAACAAGACAATGATACCCACTTTAACTATTTTTATTCAATGTACTTGCAGGGCTAGAACTCCTAGCCGGAGCAATTAGTCAAGGGAAAGAAAGAAAGTGCATTCAAACTGGAAAGAAGTCAAACCATCCTTGTTTGCAGGATAATATGACTGTATATATAGAAAACCCTAAACTCACCACTAAAAACCTGTTGGAAATAAATCCAGTAAAGTTGCATGATACAAAGTGAACTTACAAAAATCAATAGCATTCCTTACACACTAAGAGCAAGCTATCTGAAAAGTAAACCAGGAAACCAATCTTATTTACAACATATACGCGCACACGCACGCACGTGCGCGCGCACACACACACACACACACCCCTAGAAATAAATTTAATCAAAGAGATGAAAAATGCACCTAGAGCAGGGCGAGGAAACTAAAATTACTTGATGTCAATATATATGAGTGACGTATATTAAGAGCAGAAACAAAAGCAAAAATAAAGGAAATTTCCACTGCATAATGTAGACTGGTTTTTGGAATTAAACTAAAAATAGCAGCTGAGTCACTATCACACTTCCCAAAAGGCCTACACTTGTGTCTGAGGAAGACATAAGTAATCCATTAACCAACCACTATGTACAAAAGAAAGAAGGAAAGAAGGAAGGAGGGAGGGGAAGGAGGGGGGAGGGAAGGAGGGAGGAAGGGAAAAAGAAAAGAGAAAAGGAAAGAATTGGTGGACAATTCTTAAATCTAAACTGGTGAACTACTTTTAATATGGAGCATGTATTTTTTCCTTGCATTGATTAGGTATATTCCTCTGAAATACATGACAATTTTTACACATAACCAGTGAGAGGTAAGTGGACAATTGGGTAATGGAATCAGGTCCAATGAGGTCAGATTTTATTCGGTTATTTTTAATTAAAGAAAAATTGCCTTGTAATGAGTTTACAGAAAATCATCCAATATTTTTTGTTTTATTGAAAATTAAACTAAATCATTTTATCAATAGCAAATAAATACAATGAAGGAAAGTAGACATACGTTACTTTGTTTAGGCCCTATACTTATTCAGTTCCCCCCTATTTGTGATATTAGTCTCATAAAATTTCCGGGAAAATTTCTAAGAGGTAGACTCGCAGGGCTCCAGTTGTCTGTTTGGGCGAGGCCACATCACGGATCCTGAGCAGCTATTGCTAGTTATAGACCACCGGTCTAGACTGGCTAGTAATCTACCACCAGTCTAATCGGCTCGGGCGGGAACCAGGGAAAGAGTCACACCACAGAAAACACAGTCACGTGGTAACGTTCATTCTCACAAGCTGCGCTTGAATTGTTCTTGAGAAAGGGCAGCATACTTTCTAGAAACTGTGAAATAAGTAGTGCCCGGAGTGAGAAACGACAGTTTTCCCAGGTTCCCAATCGATAATTTCCGACTCTCTGCTCTAGGTTACGAGTTAACAAGAGAAATGCGCCTGGATCCTGCGCACGGAGAGCTAACGATGCGCTGAGGCATTTGGCTCTCAATTTAGATCACAGAAGGTCTTCTGCTGTTTCTATCAATGGGCACACTTTTTCATTATTCCTGTACAAGTAAAAAATTCAGTCAACTCACATTTTCCCAAAACACCTTTCCTGGTCATCTTTTCTAAATCTTACATTTCTGGTAAAAGAATTTATGATCACTTGGAACATTTCTAGAAAGTAGGTAATATCAATCAAAAGATTTAGCATTATTCATCACAGGCAGAGTGGAAAGAACCCAAATGTCCATCAATTGATGACATTAAACTGATGAATGGATAAACAAAGGGTGAGGAATACATGCAATTGAATATTACTTAACCACAAAAGGAAATGAAATATGGTTACACTCTGAAACCTTGATAAATGTTGAAAAAAATTATGCTAAGTGAGAGGAGGCAGCTGTAAGAGGCTGCATATTTTAAGATTACATCTATATGAACGGTCCACAATAGGCAAATTCACAGAGCCAGCAAGTAGATTTGTGGTGTCAGAAGCTGTGGGGGACGGAGTAGGAGGGCAGCAGACTGGGACTGACTGATAATAGGATGGAGTTATGATGTTTTCAGATAATGAAAATATGCTGAAGTTAAAAGTGAAAGCTGATTATTGAATATATCAGAAAACAATATATTTAAAATGATTATTTTTGCGTTATAAGAACTATATATCAAGAAAAATAAATCTGTTACTACCATGTACTGTCAACTCTCTGTTTTAGAGTTGTGATTGATGGGTGTGATAAGAGACAATCTTCCTAAGCATGTAATTTTTTTAATGAATTTTTGTGCTTGTGACCTCATAGGAACTAGAACGAAAAAGGTATTATTTTATGTATGAGAGTTTCCTTGTAATAAACATCGCTTTCTTCTCTCCTTGAAAAATAGGTATGTGTATGATCAAATGATGGACTATTCAACTAGTACTAAACACCCTATATTACTTCTTCATTGGAATCGTACACATCAGGTAAAATTAAAATGCCATTATGCTGATGAGGAAATATAGGCTTCAAATGATTTGTATAGATTTATTACTGGGAGTTTGACTACAGTGTACATATTTTTCACCTTATTTTTTTTTAGTAGTTGACTTAAAATATACCATGAATGAAAGCTAACAAGCCAGAATGTTTATCGCTTCTTACCTAAGTAAGACAGAAAAGGTAAGCCTAGTTAGTTTACTCCCTCTCAAGTTACATAGCATTAGGAAGAAGCAAACCAATGACAGATGAATTTCCCAATCTGCAAGCCTCCTGATTCACCCACCTCCTATCACAGTCACACATGCATGTGTGAGTATACACACACACAGAGGTGCATTCCTGATGTAATATAAAGAAGTGATAACTGTTTAAATATAACCCCTGGATGAGAAACATATTACAAATTGAAGTCAAGGTTATAGGCTATCAATGGAATGAATGAGTCCATTGAGAAAATTAATATTTTCATTCATTTGTGAAATCAAGAGATACCATATAAAAATCTGATATTATAGCATATCTTAAAAACAGGTAAAATTAATTTTATATTGTTTGTAATCCAATGTATCCAAAATATCGTCTCACCATATACCAATAGAAATAAATACTAAAGAAATATTCACATCCTCCCACGTTGGATAGCACAGATGAAGACATGCAGATTTGCCCCTGGCCACTGAGCATGGCTGCTTCAGGAGATACTCCAAATTGCTGGAGAAAGTCTTCCTATCTGACTCTACTCCTCCAACTCACCACGTAAAAGACTTCAGCAATAAAGTAGGATTCTGGAGAAGCCACGGTAATATCTACACACCAAAACACATCAGCATGGGTAGGAAAAGAAGGCATGTGAAGTAACACCCTACCAAGGACATGAAATAGAATGCACGGCTGCTTCTTGCTTGCTGTACTCTTTTCACTTCAGCACACCAAGTTGGTATGGGTTGTGACAATCTGATAAACTGACAAGAACTTCTCAAAGTCAGAAATATTCTGCAACATTTGAATGATCAGGGTTTCTGTAAGTTTCTCATTCTTTCATAGCAATAACAAAAAATCTTCAATGTCTCATTACCTGGTTATTCTACCTATCAAGCTAACCCATTATGATCCTATTATGCTTTCTTTTGAACTATTACAGGGAAACAGGTATAACATCCTGGTAATGGGATTTTCCATAAAAAACTACGAGGCAGGCATTCTAGAATTACTGGCTAAGAAGAAAGTCAACTTCTACTCATATCATCAAACATTTCTATTTTAAAGGTCCACAGTTCAGTTCCCTGCCTCATCAACTCACCTTAGGGGTCTAAAAAATAACAGTAACTATAATAAATGATAATATATAATAATATAATAATAATAAAACATTTGGTATGACTATTTCTACATCTACAAAAGGTATACTGATATAGTCATACATGTCACATAACGTTAAAAAATATTCAAAAACATTAACAACCATCTTTCCTACCCTTACTTCATTAATAGATTTTCCAAGAAAATAAACTATGTTTTACATTTGCTCAATTCATAGACATTTACAACATGAGTATGTGTTTATATATGTATATAGTATATCACACAGTATATATATATATATGTGTGTGTGTGTGTGTGTGTGTGTTATATATGCTACATATTAACCCTTTCTAATGGTTAAATTTCATGGTAGTTAAGATATTAAGATATCATAAGCATATAATTTAATTATTTCAAGTTTTGAGAGCTGAGCATGAAAGAAGCCAAAGTTGTGGGAAGATTAAGTCCTACATGAATCAGTTAAAACTGTTTTACACTGAAATAAAATCCAACCAGTTTGTACCCTGGGCTGCTGACTCTAGCGACAGGTAGGCCAACGAACACTGTGGAATGCAATTAAGAAAATGCAACCTATCTCTATTATGAGAAAAAAATCAGGTTGAATAAAATGACAAACAATGGAAATAAGTGCTACTACACGGTTGAGCATTTATATTCCACGGCTTGAGTCAGGTAGCATCTAAGCAATTTTGCTTGCATTTTTGATGACTGATCTGAAGCTTCTAGGAATGTGCTAGGAGTATGGCACAAAGTTTTCTCAGTTCAGGAAAAATACTGCCTCCTTTGCTGTTACATATTCTCTCTTCCTCTTTATAGTACTCACCTCCAAATCCCCAGCCTCTGCCTGCCCTGACTGATTCAGCCTGAGGACATGCAGTTCCAGCTAAAAACCCTTCTGGGTGATAGGCACAGGCCCAATTCTTGTTTATCCCTGCTACAAGGGCAGGAGTGCTTGCAGCTTTTGCCTCAACACGGCGGGAGTCACAACCTAGCACCACATTCTCCTCATTTTTGAAGAGGGCTCCCTTTGTAGAAATGAAAATAGAAATGGAAAAAGCAGGCCCCAGAGACTTGTTCGTAAGCAGCACCTAAGTCAGCTGCACCGTGCAATGACTGCAAAGGTTATACCCACCCACACAAAATGAATAAGGGTCAGAACTTTGGGTTTCCAAAGAGTTTTGTGGATGAGAACTGTAGTCAATAATATCAGCCGCTTTTGGGAATTAGAAAACTATTTGCTATCGTTAAAACCAGAAAGAGCTCAGATTGGAAGGACTCCCTGGTCCACTCACTAGGGACACAGGGAACTAGAAAGATAAGGCCAAGGATTGCATCAAATAGAGAAAAAAGCCTTCAGAAATGTCTGCATAGCTACCAATGACTGATCCATTTTGAATATTCAAAAACTTTACCTCGATAATAATCACAGGCATCTTTATTATAGGTCGCTTCTTAACAATAATAGCATAATTGCGCAATTCAGTGTACCCTACCTAATGGAAATACAAATGAACTTGCTTATAACTCACTATGATTTTTGCAGTCAGCTCTACACCTAATGCATTTTGTGAACAGCTGTTTATCTTCTCCTAGCTCACAACCATATATACAAGGTGCAATATGCATATAAATGGTCACTTGAAGTGTAAAATCTAAATGTTGCTGACACTTTTTCCAAATGTAAATTGTATATTAAAATTGCTTTTTCAAAAAAAATCAAATTCATTGTCATAGAAGCCAACCATGAAATGATTACCTAAAGAGAATGAGGGCTTGGTTTAGATAGGACTTAGATACGTAGACTCTGCTTACGTATATGAACAATGACAGAGGTAGAAGGAAATCATGTGGAAAGGTAAAAATGGCTACAGAAAATATTCAACAGAAAATGCTTCCCCAAACCTAAACAGTTATATAAAAACTAAGTAAAAATAAAATGAAACAAAACAAAATAAAGGAGTTGCGATCAGCCATAAACATTCAATACAACAATAAACATCAAATTGTCACAAAGAACTGGATGATTCCACAGAGCACTGTCTCTAAAATCATTATGAAGTATATAAAACAACATACATTTGAACTTTATGGGTAGTTTATTTCTTTCTCGACAACGTTATGAACATTTTCCAAATTTATCTGAATATGTACATCCTATTTTAGATAAACCATAAATTAGTTTGCAAAAAACAAAAATATGCCCATTTGGTTTTCTCTCCTAAATAAAATGTCATACCATTAGAACTAATTAAAATAATGAAGTCCGTTTTTTCCTCAGTTGGAAGTGGAGCAATATACTACATACAGGCATGACTTTCCTTCCTCTCCCTCACATTAAACATTCAGTTCTGTTACGTCCTCACTTCTGACTTCAAAGCATATCCTAAAACCAACCACTTCTTACCACTTCTCACAACCCTCACGGCTTCCATTCTAGGCCCGCCCACAACCTTTTCTTATCCAGATTCCTGCCAGGGCTTCCTAAAGCTCCACCTCATACAGCAGTTGAGAGATTTTTATAAAATAACCTTTAGATCACACTAATCCTTTGTCCAGAACCACCAATAATCTCCCAGGACGTTCACAATAAAATATAAACCTTTCTTAGGCAACAGAATTACTTACTCTGGTCCCTTCCTACTTGTCCAGCCTCGTTCCCCACTGCTCTCTCTGCTACATTCACTGCACTCAGGAACTTATGTGAAGTCTCTCCTTGTCCCTCAGCCACACCAAGCATGTTCCTGTTTCAGGGATACTGCACCTATTACCCCTCGGCATAAGATCCTTTTTGAAAAGAGCTTTATTGAGACAAAATTCTTACGCTATACAATTGCCAAGCTAAAATGCGCAGTCTAATGCTTCACACTACATTCACAGAACTGCGTACCTGTCACTGCTATCAACTTTAGAACATTTTGTCCGTCTAAAAATAAATTTCATATCTATTAGCAGCCACACCTCCTTTCCTCTTAACACCCTCTCATCCTAGACAATGAAACATCTTTGTCTCTATAAATGTTCCCATTCTAGGCACTTTATATAAATGGAAACACACATTATTTAGTCTTAGTTATTGTCCACTCTTGCTTGGCATAATTTTGTCTATCCATGTTTTAACATGTATAATACTTGAGTTATTTATCTTTCTGATTAATATTCCATCATATGGATTGCCACATTTTAGTGATCCATTTATTAGTTTATGGATGTTTAGGTTATTTTCACTTTCAAGTAATAATGAATAATGCTTCTAATTAACACACACATACAAGTTGCTGTGTGGACATATGTTTTTTAAGGTACATACCTAGGAGTACAGTTGTTGGGTCATATTTTAAGTATGTGTTTAACATTTTGAGGAACCACTGGATTGTTTTACAACATGGCTATACTACTTAAAATTCCCAACATATTAAAATTTTAAAAATTGACAATGCCAAATGCTGACCAGAATTCAGAGGAACTGAAGCACTCACGCGTCGTTAGTAAAAATATAAAATGGCACAATCAGTTTGTAAATCAGCTCAGTAGTTTCCTATAAAGTCAAATATACACCTACTTCTATAACTCAGATGTTTTCCTCAGGGGAGTACAACAGACACATACAAACACATACATGAGAACATGCACACAAACATACAAACAAATAAGTAAGTGCTTAAGAATGTTCAAAGCAGTCTGATTCATGACACCCCCAAGCCAGAAACAACGTCTATGGCTAACCAAAAAAAAAAAAAAAAAAGAGTTAAAGAATTCTGATACATTCAATATCATGTTGCATGATGCATGCTTCATGTTGCATGATACATGAGCAACGAGAATAAACCTTAAAACTAATAAAAGTTGTCAGATGAAAAAACACAGATTGAATGAGTTACGTACTGCATGACAGGGCAAACTATGCTGAAAAATTCCATGACAACCATCGCTTGTGGCAGGAAGGTTTGGACTGGGAAGAGACACAAGGAAGTGTTTGAGGAAAGAGAAAATGTTCTTTAATCTGATCAGGTATGATTTTCATTTGTATATATATTTCAAAATTAATCAAAATGTATACTTGATATATGCATTATAAATTACGCACTGACAAAAAATAAACATGTGTATGTGACAGATACAGAGAGTGAGAGAGAGAACCGACGCAGTCAGTCACTGCGGGTCCTGTGTCCACGGCACCCAGCATCCCAATGGAGCTGCACTCACGGGGAAGGTGGGAAATCATTACATATCTACTATGCAACTCCCGGGAGAATATGAGATGAATCATTTTGGTCCTTAAGGAACTGATAAGCCTTTTCTTTAATCTCCCACTCCATAATATCAGTGAAAATGACTACAGAGATGACTAGAGGCAATCTGAGAAACAAAGATAATGAAAATACATTGTTCTTCTTGAACATCCACTTGACAGCCTATAAATAATCAAGAGTTATCTAATAGTGAGTATTTCTGTAAATGATATCTTCTGAATCTGAGCAAAGCTACTGAAAAAAATTAAAAGTAAGAAGTAAATTATGAATTCAGAATATTATAAATTAGTGGAAAATAAGCAAGCTGAGTTTACCCATAGCAAGCTGTACCAGTGCACTTTTAAATCATTGCATTAAGTTGCAAAACATTAGCTTCATAAAATATTTCAAAAATATATCCAAGCATTGTTCACTAAGAACACAGCTATGTAGGATTTACTAAAAATGTCTCCAATACTAAAAATAAAGGACAATGATGACTGAGGACTCATTTTTGGAAAATGCATACTTATCGGATACTAAAAGGATAATATTAAATCCAGCAATTTGAAACAGTTATTAAGGAAATCCATGGTGGGCTAACCAGCATATTAATGAGAATTGCTGTTAATACTAAAGTAGGAAGTGTTAAAAACATCAGTACAATGGCTACTGTATCTGGAGGTAGTGAGGAATTTAGAGTAAAAATTTAAAAAGGACTGTTATTCTGGTATTCATTACACATTTTTCATGTAGAATGATACATACTGAAGATTTAAGAGCAATCATAAATAGTCTGTGACAAGGATCTAAGAATAATATTACCATAAACTTGAAAACAAGGGTTAGCTTTCCTCCACAAGACTTCTTTAGTAGCTTCTTCCCAGGCTAGTGCTCCCTGCATGTAGAATGGAGAGAAATGCTTCTATTTATTCCTAAAACTGGCCATGGATGGAATCATTGACCCACACTGGCTTTAAGTACACAGTCACATCTCAGAGAAAAGCAGGAGTGAATAAGGGGTGGATGGCAATTGTTCATGAGAAACTTGCGAGCAAGTGCACAAAACATCCCGAGCCAGGAATGCAAGATTCTGGCCCTCATCTTAACAAAATGCAACAAGATTCTGGTAAGAGAGAATTTTTAAAATTATGCCAGATGCATCTATGCCTAAGAGTACTTGACAAAGTCTCCACAAATAGAATAAGATAAATTTAAAGTGTCCATGGGAACATACTGATATTAAAGTACTGCACAAATCCACAGAAACCATAGGGTCCCATGACTTTCCAGACAAAGTGACCTGAGAGCTGACACAAGTCAACTCCACAAGTTTTCTAAGGAAATTGTGCCACCATGAAGTAAAGGGAGAAATGCAATTGGGATATGGATCACTTCTGCCCAGAGCTGCTCACAAAATCTACTGCCCTCAAATCAGGACGACTCCCTGGGACAAGAATTGAGGAGCCACATGTTCTGAGCTACCCAATCCTCCCCCGTCTCCCTAATCACCGCTAGTACTGGCATTCACCTATAACTATGGCGAATGGTTCATCTCCAGAAGGTCAGATGAAAATAAAGGTAGCACAAAAAGATTCATTTCATCTTAAATATAATATGGAAAATCCATATTAATGATTGGATAACTACAAACAATTTAGCATATATACGAAAAAAGAATTCCAAAGATTAAATATTTTTAAACTAAAAGTAAAAGAATAATATTGGGGCCATAAATTGTGAGTTAATTCACTCAGACTATGCAATAAAGACCTCATTTAACCTGTTCAAAATAATTGAAGAAGCATAGTAGTTAATGCTTTGAGTATACTAAAATTACCCTTATGTGCTTAGAATGAAATATGTGAAAAATACATCATTAATATTCAATCAAGTTATTCTTAAAAGCCAAGCATCTTCTCATTAAAAATGTTCGATATTCAAGTTATGAATATTTCCATGAAAATTAGCAAAAGAGGCTATTGGTCAAATTAGGAGATTGAATGTTTATGTTCCCCAAAATTCATAAATTGAGATCCTAACCACAATATAGCAGTGTTGCAAAGTGGGACATTCGGGAGGTAATTGGGTCATGAGGGTGTAGAGTTCAAGAATGGGGTTTGTGCTCTTATAAAGGGGATGCCAGGGAGCTGTTTATTCTTTCTTGCCATGTGAAGATACAATAGTAGGTAAACGGCCTGCAAGACGGCTGTCACCAGAACCTCACCATGTGGGCAGCCTTAGCTCCGATTTCCAGCTTCCAAAACTATGACAAATAAATTTGGATTGTTTATCAGCTGCCCAGTATGGCATTTTGTTATAGAATCATGAAGTAAGACAGTGTTTCTACTTATTAATATCCAGAAATATTAAAATGGACTTAAATCGATAGCTACATAATTAGAGCCACCAAATCTTTCTTTTTTTTTTTTTACTGTCATTCATTTCTCTTCATAACAGGTTGGAACATCTCAGGCTCAGCTGCTCCACTCAGATCTTTCTAGGCAGCTATTTAGGAGGGTGGTCCATGGACTATCAGGGTGAGAAGAAGATAATTTTTTTTCCCTACTTCTGTGTACTTATCCCAAATCAACTGCTCTCATTCTAGTGTGAAGAAAGAGAGAAAAAAGACTCAGCATCCACTCCTGACAAAGATTATTTTGCGTTAATTTTACAGATGAGAACACCGAAGTGTACAGAGCAGACTGTCTTCCATGAAATCACACAAAGAGTGAGTAGAAGGCAACGCTTTTTCCATGATGCCGCCATGACTCTCCATAGTGCTGGCACGGGAGTTGGGGTGGGATGGAGCAGGAATGACAATTGTGATAGTCGGAATTTCCCTTGAATTATCTGGAAACAGTATAATTAAAAGGAACAAAAGACTCAATGAGAAATATAATGGCCTTTTGAGTCCAGCATGCAGACAGAGCCTAGTTCTACCACGTACTGGGCACCTTAAATTGAGCAGGCCACTCAGCATGTCCTAAAGTCTCTGTCTTCTCATCCACAAATAGTAGTGACAGTGCTTCTTATTCCACGACATTGTAAAACTAAGAACTTAATCATAGGGCCTGGTACTAATTATAAAATATTTCTCACTTTTCTATTTGATTCATTGCATTTCAATCCATTTACTGTAATTCTTGGTAAATTTTTTCACATTTCCAGAAACGTTGCACTTCCTAAGCACCAACAGAGATGAGGTCCAAATTACCTGACATATTAGTACAGGATAAAATCATTTTTTCTTTTTCCAAATTCTTCTTAAAATACAATTCTCATAACAGTGTGAGGCCTGACATTAAATGTGAGCCATCTGCACAATCTAATTTTTATGCTAGTCAGACATACCATAGTAAAGATCCACGATTAGTAAAATATTAAACTACATAGTCTTCAAGTTTCTTGGGAACTTCATGTCTTGATAGTCTTCAGATATATGTTGGTACACATTGGTAGTATTTTTTTCTTCAGAAAAAGCCCTCAGCATCTCTAATGCATTTTGGGGTACCTATGGTCATGGCATGCATCCAATACGGCATGATACACAAAGTGCAAACGGCATTAAATAGGCTTTCTGAGAAATCGTCTTATTATCTGAACACTTGGAGGCAATGTCTCAGAGGTTCAAAACCTCTACTCCAGGTAGAAAGTCTCCTGGTCTTATCTGGTTTTATCTATGAAATTAAAATACTTCTTACACAGTATCAGAATATCAGCAATATGTTCTAATTGTAGCATTGAAAACAAGCTATCCAAAAAAGAAAAAAAAAAAAAACCGCTAGCCATTTCAAAAGGATTGCAATGAGTTTCAGTAACTAGAAAGAGGCTATGAAGCACTTCAGCTATTGATTTACTGCTAGCTCCGGATTAGACAGGGGTGATTAGATGCCTTCAGGTATAAACTCAATGACTGTATGCTAAACAAATTAATGTAAAGCTAAAGTCAATGTAATGAGACAGAAGATTTGAAAATCCATCAATAGAATACCTTCCCCTACGATTTCTAAGAAGGGATTATACAAAGGTTTATAGAAATATCATGTAATGGCCTTAAAATTCTTTGTTTTGTCATTTTATAGAATTAAATTGAAAAAATATTTTTCTGCTTGTTTATAAATATATACACAAATCTGTACACAAATATTCTGTCATTCTTTGTTTTTGATCTACTAAATCGATGTACAGGAAATGTCCTTCAAGGATTTTAATTTAGTTAAAAATTCAGGAAGTTGTATGAAACCATTTGATCAGCAAAAGTTTCCAGTTTTCTTCACACACAGAAAGGTCTCTCTTGCATCTATAGTTATAAGCTTTTGGAGGTGTTCAGTTACCATCCACCAAATAAGAATAAATTGGATCAGGCTGAACATTTAGATCATTTCAGCTTGATGTAACATATTTCGCTGTGTATTTTGGCTGGACCAAGAGACACTGCCAATATGTTAGTTTCTCATAAAAGTGAATGATATCTTGATTCTTTAACATCATCCGTTGATAGAGACAGGTATTTCTCAAAATAGATCACAGTAGATCCAATGGGATGGAATCACCTTGAGTGTGGCTATTAAAAGGGCACATTTCTGAGTCCCATACCAGAATTAATGAATCAGTGTGGTACAACAAGAGCATTCCAAATCTGTGTTTTAAACAAGTTTTATGTAATTCTTGCCAACAATGAAATCAGAATCATTGATGTGGGTGTAGTATCTAGGGATTAAATAGTAGCTGCTACATGAGAAAGTGGAGAAAGTCAACTAACAAATTCAAGAATTACCTTTCCCATATTTCTTTAAGATAGTTTATGAACCTTGGCATAGGCCAGCACCTCCCTTATATATAACCTTTTATAAGTCACCTAATCTTCATTTTCTCGTGTGTTAATAGTATCTACCTTGCAAGGATATTAGCTCTCTTCCTTTATCCTATATATCCATTTAATCCCTTGTGTCTCAGTAAAAAAGACAAACAGTGATACAGTTCTTGCTAGCTTTTACATTTTCCAAAGAAGAAAAGTGAAAGCCAAGAATTATGAGTTTTCTAAGGCCTTTCAACAAAAACCCCATGAGTTCTATATGATTGCATCCAATGATTCAGACTTTTTGCTGTAGTTCCGTTCTACCAAATTCACCATAATTATTCTTTAAAAATTATAGTAATCACCTCTGTTAGAATATTTTTACAGTGAAATGAACAAAATAAATTATAACTTGCTCCATTATTGATTTAGTCATATTACAGAAGGGGATATGTGACAGAACAAACAAGAAATAATAATGTTATTAAATCTAACATGAGTCAGTTCATCTCAACAATGTCTAATCCTTCTTACTAGACTGAAAACTCATAAAGAGTACACTCTTTCTGTACTTGGTGTTTAACAACCGCACTTGGCATAAAGATTTTATTGAATACAGTGCCCCTCCGTATTCCCAAGCTCTGCACCTACAGATTCAACCAACTAAGGATAGAAGCTATTAAAAATTTTTTTTGTACCCACACTTCATATGCACAGAATTTTTTCATTGTTCCCTAATCAATGTAGTATAACAACTATTCACAAAGCATTTGTTTTGTTTTAGGTATTATAAGTAATCTGGAGATGATTTAAAGTAAGCAAGAGGATGTGTGTAAATGTAAATACTATGCTATTTTCAATAAGGCACCTGCAGATTTTGGTATCACTTGGGAGTCCCAGAACTAATGTCTCATGGACACAAAGAGACAGCTCTACTTTCAAGTGAATAAATGGACTTTACATACGTTTATATTTCTATGTCTGTTCTATTCTAAGTAGAGGTGAAATATTGTTTTCCTTCTGTAACTATGTTGACTACTTATATCTACAACCAAATTATATCTGTAATAACTTGCAAAGCTTTACAAGAAACTTAGTGGAAATGGTTAGTCATTCATTTATTAAACAGATAATAAGCTCTCCCTATTCAAGAGACATTGAGAATTATTAAAATAGTTCAAAAAGTATGTACAAGTGGGGTATGGTGGTGCATGCTTGTAATCCCAACCATCTGGGAGGCTGAGGCAGAGGATCGTAAGTTGAAGCTCGGCCTAGGCAATTTAGTGAGGTCATAACTCAAAATAAAAAATAAAAAAAGGGTTGGCAATGTAGTTCAGTGTGAAGCCTAGATTCAGTCCCAAATACCACACCCCCATCAAAAGCACACATGAAACTATACAGTAAAAATGAGGGTTACCACTCATTCGTTGCTTATTATATAATCAGATTCTGAAATATACATTGTTCATGCATCCCAGTTTGCTTTTGAGTCCCAAAGAAAGCCGTTTACTAAAGGTACAAAGTACAGTCAGGTACAGTAGTACAATCCTGTTATCCCAGCCTCTTGGGAGGCTGAAGCAGTGGGATTGCAAGTTTGAGCCCAGCCTGGGGAGCTTAACAATTTAGTAAAACCCTACCTCAAAACTGAAAAAAAAGAAGAAGAAAAAAAAAAAAAGACAGAGGAGATAGGGCTCAATCCCCAGTACCCCTCCAAAAAAAGGAAAAATAAAGTTCAATCAGTGTCATGCTTTCCACCCAAATGTGGAACTGTTGAGGAGGACAGCATGAGTACTTTGGTCTGATAAAGTGCAATAAGGTAGGAAGGAACTTCAGAGGTGAGCTAAGCTTTGCTATTTATAAGTTCCTGTTCTTAAACCCTAGAACTGCATTATGGACTCCTTTAACCTTCGAATGTTTCTGACAGTTTAAACATCTCTCTCTGGAGGTAACATCCAAGACTAACAGGCTCATTTGCAGCCTAGAGACCGTGAAAACAGGCACCAAAGTGGTGCGCTCTGACTGCAAGGTCCTTCCAGAACCAATGGACCCCCTTTAGGCTATGTCTTCTGTTTGTGGTCCACACTTAGCTTTCCAGCTATGGGGAATCTTGTCGTGCTGGCAAGATCATTAAGTGCAATGGCACCCACTGTTTTTCTCTATCAGCTCTGCTCCCCTACTGACCTAATGATGTCCTTCCCACATGACCTCTAGTGTCCCAGACAGCAAGAGCCCAAGTTCATCATTAATCGCCAACATGTAAGCGAACTGACAGAGGCATCTTCTCAATGTCAATTAGAGTCACAATATGGGGTTCACTGGAGGTCTGCTCTGATCTATCCTCATTTTTTTTTTTTTTGAGATGAGGTCTCACTATGTTGCCCAGGTGGTCTAGAATGACTGCACTGAAGTGAACCTCGCATCTCACCTCCTAAGTGTTGGGACTATTGGTGTCTGCCACCACACACAGCTACCCATCTTTTTTAGATGAGATCCATTTTCTGTGTATATGGGATGAATGATTTGTTACAATGATAGCACAGAGTTAACCCCCTGAGTCAACCTTTCTAAGAACCCTGAAGAATCCTGGACATGCAAGTACTTTCATCAGTTAAATACTTGCATATTATTGTTGAAAATGGCATAAGTACATCTACTGATGAAGTCCATGAGGACTCCAGCCTAATACTTTATTTTACTCCACTCTGTAGACTAGACCCCTGTAATATCAACATCAGGGTCATGAAAATACATAAAAATAAACAACGAATCTCCTTGGTCATATGTGATTTTATTTCGCACCCAAGAAAGTTTTAGAAATCTAGAATGTTTGAAAAGCTACAACTATATTTCCCTGGAGACATGCCTGAGAGCTTTTATGAAAGACTTTAAGGGACTCATTTAAGATTTGTTGCTTGTGTTCATGTTTATTGTTTTATGAACTCTTATCTCTCACAATATAAAATGCCTAGCTTGCGATTTGGTTCCATATATAGTTAAGATTATTATAAATCTATAAGAACTATATAAAAAAGAACTCATTGGTCTTAGCTAGAATGAGGGGAGCTATTCCAATATGATTTCCATACATGGTAAAATCTTTCCACTGAAAATTTATAGCAAAATAATTTTTATCTTTAATGAGTCAGAAGATACTTAAAAATAGCTGGCATTTTGAAGGCTCTATAAAGTTCAGATCTCATAGAGAAATCTGCCTGACCAACCAAAAAGAGGACACAGTTTTAAAGAAAGAATTCTAAAGGAATGTTTAATATTTGAGCCAGTTTCTTCTTAATTAATTCAAATTACATATTTATTTAACAATATCTACTGAGCACTTATTGAAAGCCAGACACTGGGAATAGAAAGTAAACATTATTGACTGACTGGTCCATACATTATACTAACATGATGATCTGTCAATATATCACATACAGATGGAAGTTTAAAATGATGCTGAATTGAAAGCAAAGTCACTATGGCAGTTGGTATCATTCACTTATTCAAGAATGCTTTGAATAAAATGTTTTCTATGTTTCAGGCATTGTGCTAGGTACAAAGAATGCAATGTAAGAAATAAACAGACCCACATAATCACACACACCCACAGTCCCTGCTGTGTTGTTTTAGTGTAATGGGAAAAACAGAATAAACAGGCGGTTAGGAGACCTTGAGGTGGGTACCGTGAAAAATGCACAAGATGGAAGAGCATCTAACTTCCACAAGTTTCAGAAGCTTCCTGGAGATGTTTCTAAATGAGCTGAGTCTTAGGGGGAGCAAGAGTTAGATAAGGAAAGGTGGGGAACAGGACCCCGATAAAGCATTGGCAAACTTGTGTCCCCAGTAACTTCAGTTTTGTCTGATTGAACGAAGGGAAAGGGAAGGGAAGGGAGGAAATGATGAAGCAAGAGAGCAAAGAATTGCATTTGATTTTAAAGACAATGTGAAAACCATTAAGTGCGGGAGAAGGTAGACTTGATCACGTCTGTATTTTAAAAATATTGCCTTTGAAGTAAGATAGAAAAGTGACCGGAGAGAACTCAGGAAAAAGCAGGAAAACTAGGCCAACTGTAGTCATTAGGAGGAAAGATAGAAAAGGATGAACTAGTGGGGTGACAGTGAGAAAAGAGGAAGAGGGAAATGCATAGAAAGGGGTCAAGAAAATCAATTAACGTGATTTAACTATTAACTGTATGAGACAAGTTAAAAAATAAACAGGAAAGGTCAAGACTGGTACTGAGGTTTCTGACTGGAAACCTTCCTCAGAATAGAGACCACTGGGGCAGGGAGAGTCATGAAGCACAGAGTTTGGTTTTAGCATTTTGTGTTCTAAGTATCTAAGTAAAGACATTAGGTAATAGGCGCTTGAACATATTGACCTGCATCACATGTCAGAATACGGGCTGGAAATAATGACAACAAATATCTAATATTCGGGTATAAAAATATAACAAATATTTTAGAGTTTTTCAAATCTTAACTATAATTTTTACTCTTTTCCTATGTAATAGATTACAAGAGACTACAGTGAACTGAGGCAAAGTACATTAAATTTTGGAGGTTACACAGACACTAAGGGTCACCAGACTGGTCAACTAAGATTTTAATAGACTCCTTCATGAACAGTAAAATGAAGAAGAGGGAAAAAAAGGAAAAATTACAAAATGTTAAAGCTTAAAGGAAAGATACAGAGCTAGAAGCAGTGAGTGTAGATTGCCGTTTATTTTCTGACACAAAGAGCCAAGCCTCATAGAACGAGAGCCATTCACCATTTGGTTTTGTTTGCTGATTTTTAAAATTTACTTTCTTCTGAACAGTCTAAATTGTACAGAAAAGTCATACTACAGTACAGAGCATTACTACCCCCCCGAATAATTTAAGAGGTTGCCTATTTGTTTCTCTATTACCCCCTAAAAATAAGATCATTTTTCTGTATAACCACAAAATAACCATTAAAGTCAGGAAATTGACACCGACAAAGTCCTCCTATCTATTTTTAAAATTTTGTTCAAGTTTTAGTGAATGTCCCAATAATGTCATTTAAGCAAAAGACATCCATTCCCGAATCGCATGCATTTAGTTGTCATCTCTCCTTAGTCTCCTTTAATCTGAAACAATTTGTCTTTCTTGGTTTTCAAGGACCTGACACTTTTGAAGATTACAAGCCCGGTATTTTGTAGAATGTTCCTTAGTTTCAGTTTATCAGCTACTTCCTTGTGATTCCTTTCAGGCTATGCATCTTGGGCAGGAATATCACAGAAGTGATGATGCGTTCCTCTCATTGCTTCTGCCAGGTGGTACATGATTTCAATTTTTCTCATCACTGGTGATAACTTCAATCTCTTGATTAAGGGAAAGTCTGCCTCACTCAGCCACTGTGAAGTTACTTTCTCTTTTTGTAATCAATCAGTGCCTCACGGGGAAGTATTTCGAGACTATGTTAATATCCTATACACGATCAAACGTTAAATTTATTCACTCATTTATATCAATAGGAACTCATGAATTTATTTTATTCAATTTTTATTATCTGTATGAATATTATTTATTTTGGCATTGAAATTTTGTAATAATTGGCCACTAGGAGGCAGCTGAACCTGGCTCCTTTGCCTTTGGCAAAGGCCCATCATTTTCGGCACAATTCTTATTTCCTAACCAAATAAAATACCCAAGCTCATTTTGCACTTTCTTTTTTCTACTCCTGGAAGTAGACTTTATCCAGTGGAGCTGTGCTCTTTAATTAAATGATATGTAGAAACCAGTATACAACATCTTTTTTATTTCGGGTTTGCTGCTCAGGTATTCAAATCTTTATTTCCAGAGTGGTATCATGTCTCTTTCTTAGATAATTGATGGAGGAACATTTACTAATTTTACAGAAAATATCTTGTTGATTCACAGGTATGTAACCTTCCATTATGGACAATTTATTCTAGCATCAGAACTTTTTGCATCAGTTAGATTTATAGAAGATTGAGTACTGAACATTATCTACCAAGTCTGGTTCTTCCTCTTAACTCTTTCTCAATGACAGACATATCTTATAATATCCCATATCCTTTTTACAGGTACTTGGGTGCCTTGATTACTTATCTCCTGCCTTAACCTCTTGAGTAGGAATGCCCACAACTTCTCTGAAAACAAACAATACTAAAATACTTGGCATTCTAAATTTATCCAGGGTCAAAAACTTAATTTTCATCTCCTCCTACAACATAAACAAACACAAAGAACATCTCAGAGATGTGAAGCTTGTGCAGCAATACAGAACAATTTTTATTACCAACAGAATGATTAACTCCCTGGTCTAAAAAGATTATCAGATTAGGGTCCATAGTGTTCTGCTCTCCACAAGAACAACAGGTGAATATTTACTTTATATTTCCAAAAAAGGTCCATTTAAATATATTTTCCAGAACAAAGGGGCATTTTATTCTGCCCTTAGAGAAAGAAAACCGCTTCCAGTTTTTAGATAACAAGGTTTCTGTCTCTATTATGTAGGTTTTCAAAACTCTCTGGGCCAAGGGTTTCATTCTGGATACCCCACAGCATGATGAGTTTTAGATGTGAAGAAAGGCATGATATTGAGGATGTGTTGAATCTTTTTAATGTGGGAGTGAGGTCAGTGTATTTGCAGATTGCCATGGAGAGTACACAGCATGGGAGGGGCTGGGCAAATGAAGAGGGCACAGCTGTCAAGCAAGCGGTGCCAGCAGAGATGCTACTGGTGGGACCAACAGCAGGTGGAGGGTCTGGCCTTGGCCAGTAGGCTGGAGTTCTCTTTCGTGAAAACAGCAGGAAAAGATGAGTGTAGATGCAAAACCTACAGAGACCACAAAGAGAAGAGATAGAAGTGTTACTGCTTGGTGGCTCCCACCTGCTCAGTAAAGTGAGAGGCAGGATGGAAGTACTGAAGAAGAACAGTGAAAGTTTTATAACGGTAAGTGAAATAAAGAGCGGTAACTTTGACCAATAGAAGATGAAGTTAAGGTCCACCCCGAGTTAGAAGCCACAAATTCACAAAGTGGAAATCTGCTTGACTTGTCAATTACTTGAGCTGCAGCACAGGTGACAAAATTACCAACAATTTATTCCAGAGTGCAAGTGTTGCAAGGACAATGTAGTCTTTGTTGAAGCAGATGAAATAGTGGACTTGGGTAAGCGAGAAATAAAATGAATTTCTGAATGGGGTAATGGATTGGATGAAGATGCAATGAGCTATCTAAGAAATATCGGGGAAGGGAGGGGTTTGTAAAGGGAATAATGGAGCGAACAGAAGGGAACAGGACATTTGAGTTTATAACTTGGGAGCGGCAGATGTTGTGGCTGGTAACTAGGGCCACTAGTGGTAGCAACAGAAATGGATAGGGGATGAAATTTTTAGTGCTGAGGAAGTCAAGAAACTGAACAGGAGACTGGATGGGCTGTTTACGAGGACCAGGGAGAGGATGAGAACTCAGATGGAGTGGAAGACTGAGACCAGATGTGGAAATCCTTGATACATCTGAAGACAAGAATGACCGCACATGCATGAGGCCCTGTTTGTAATCCCCACTCCACCCAGCAGAGGCAAAAGAAGCCAGCCGAAGAGACTTACGGGCATGTGGAAACATCCTAGTAACTGACCGAATTTTCCAAAGGGAAACCACCTGAAAGATTGTGAGGGAAGGAACCAGCAGATCATTCCAGAGAAAATAAGCCCAAAAATGGAGATAAGAGAAAAGAGGATAGATGAGCAAAGAGAGCTACGTTTTGGACAGTGGTCACTGCCGACAGAATGACGATGATATGAAAGAAAATGAGATTTCCTAGGCTTGAGGTTTTAAATGTAATTTGAGTATAGCATTTTCTCAGGGCTGATACAATCTGAGATGCTAGGTAACATCTGAGGTTTCATTAATGGGAGCTCTTGAGTGTCTGCTTAGATCTCAGGACAATCTTTAGAGTATTTATAATCAAGAAGCAGCCTGGAGCCCTGAATTTGATGGGGTTTGGGGGGCGTGGGGGGGGCATGACTTGCCGGATTGAGGAAAGTCACAGTTAGACAGCCCTTGCCCCAATCCCGCGCCCAGGCCACTACGTATGTCTTGGAGAACCACACATTCACAAGAAGAGCTCAGGAGTCTAGTCTGACATGACCTGTTGAGTGAAATAATTATCTCTAACAATAGCAGCCTATGGCTTTAGCAGTAAGATACTTGGTCAATTCCTCCCCTAAGGACTGTTTCTTCATTTTCAAATTACCTTTCTCTGTTTATATACTGTAGTACCTGTCCCGGAAATGGAGTTATAATTTTTTTTTTTTGAGGCTCAATACTCGGCCAGTACAATTTAGTCACTTAACAAGGTGGCTAGTATTTTTATCCCAACTTTGGTATATATTGGATTCAATGTATTTCAGGACTTTAAATCATTTACAGAATCACTAAAGGCTTGAAGAAACTGACTCCTGTTTGGGCTTCTAGACTCTCAAATAACACTGTGAGTGGGATCACCAAGGGAATCTCTGTCTTGGCTACAACTAGATGCTGCCTGCAGAATTAAGGTGTTGCCATGACAGCAGGTGGCTCCCAAAATACACTGGCTTTGTTAGATTTAGCCCAATTTCTCCAGAGTTCTAAAACCAAGTCTCAAAAAAGTACTTCTAATTGGGAGACTCCAAATCACATCTTGAGGCCTAAAAGTGAGGGAATTCTTCCTTTCCAACACCTGTACAACAGAAGGCACACTACTCACAGGAGAAATCAGGTACCATGATATTTTAGCCATAATTGGCCACAAGGTTGATGAGTTCTTCCATCGGGAATATCACTTCTTCGACCAAAGTCTACATGGGACTCCTTATCGCTCACTCCTCATTCTTAAGAAGATACTTCCTGAGTTCTAACTTACCTTCCGAACTGGAAATGGAAAGCAGCAGCTCGAAGTTCACACTTCTTACTCTTCCTCAACAGGTTTCATTCATACAAGTGAAAGGCATGAGATGGAAACTCATCATTTACCTGTGAATCTAAGTTCCAAGTAACAGTAAATGGGTGCTTTTTGAGAGAAAAAGATCCAACTACCACATTCTTAGCAACTAAAAATGACAATCATGAGACAGCCTTATTTCAACCAGGCAATGAAGCCGCACTTGTAGGAAACACAAAAGAAGTAGAGATCAGACTATGGAGCTGAAAGTTTTAATTCATTCCAGAATCATTTTTTTTTTTTTTCAAATTCTGGTTTGAGTTTGAGTTTTAGTGTGCTTAGTTTCAGGCACAAAGTCAAAACAGTGCAAATGACTGAAATTAAAGTACTGAGGGAGACAAAAGAAACAACTCAGTAGCTGTACACGAAGAGGTCGTTAATTATATTTCTGGGTCTTGAGGCAGAAACATTAAAAAATACTTTAGCACAGCATTCTGTATGGATGTTGGGCTTCTTGTGTCACATTTGAGTTGTGGTAAGGTCCTAGAGTAAAATTATGACTGTGAGTAGAGTCGGGAATTTTTTGTTTGTTTTTCTTTTTGAATGGTAGAAACATTCCCAGTATCATTGTCATAAGGAAGAGATGGGATACCTGCAAGAGTGTGAAATTCAGAGAACATGTGTTACAGGAGAGAGTCAGGAGGTGCCGCCAGAAGTCCAGACTCAGTCCACAAGTAGGCGCTGTTCAGCTAGCACCATGGGGGGCGTGCTGTTGTTACGCTTTATTTCATTGCTGTTTAATTTGTACTTTGTTTTTTCATTGACTTATTAATCTAGTATTTACAAGACCAGCTTTCCTTCTTTTTCGGATGTCCTTGCACCTTAGCTTCATATTCTGTATTAATAGCAGAGAGACACGAGATGTTGCTGTGTTCACAGTGCTGGAATCCCACCATTCCCTACTGTCCCTTTAATTGGCTCATTTTTCCCTATTTAGATTTTCTGACACTTCCCTGAGGGCCTTGGAGTTGGTGAATTCTGTCTCTTTAGAGAGTTAGTAAAAGGAAGTCCCGCCTTTAACTGGGCTCGCTGCCTTGGGCACCCCGGTGCACTGCAGATGTGGTGGAACTCACAGCTGGCCGAGGAGGCTGCCAGAGAGGCTCTACGGGGAGAGATGCCCCCAACACGCCAAGCCTGTGTGTAGGGTGCCCAACAAATGCTTCCAGAAGAAACAAATACATGAAGTGAGTGGAAAATAAAATGGGAGAAAATAGACATTGAATTTGGTTATCGATTTCACTCATTTAAAAGGTGATTATTTTTTCATTCAGAGTCCAGATTCTGCTCTTATTTATAGCAAGTTTAAATACGTTAATTGAACATTTATTATCAGACAACATTACAATAATATAATATACACACATTACATAATATATGTAATATGTACATACATTATATACAATGTTATGATAAGTGTTATGAGAATACCACTAAATAAGGTGTAACGGCCTCAAGAAATCTAATCAAAACACATCTATGAAATGGCCAACTTTAGTCCCTTAACTTTGCAGTAAACAGTACTAGTTAAAAATAACTCAGCAGAGTGCTATTTATACTACTTTTATTAAGATTGAGCATTTGTTGATTTTAAATAACATATTTCCTTTTATTAAAATAAGTAAGCATACTCATATAAATTAAAATATTTTCAAACATTTCAAATATGTTTAAATTTCACACTTCTCTGTTTTATGGAAGAAGAATTAGCTGAATCAACTCTTACCTGGAATGAGGTATAAGGTTTTCTTTAATAGAAAAGGTAATAAAAATGAAGCATGCATTTTCAAAATATTAAATCTTATTATGATACTTACCTATTCTTTAAATGAACATTAATTTTATTGCAAAGAGCCTAATGGTGGTGTTGTTATGGATTGTGGAATCTAGCTGCTCATCTTGCGTGACTCCGACTGATCACAGGCAGGTCAGTCAATGGCCCAGAGTCTCAGTAGTCCTCTGTAAGAAATAGAACATAAAACCTGTGTCATCACGAAGGTGTAGTAAAATGACAACGCTTTTAATACTGCGCAGGCAATAGATGCCAAAAGTACCTACCGAGAATCCGCTGAAGCAAGTTTTGTTTGTCCCTTGATAGTTTTGAATATTGATTTTCCTATAAATAAAGACTGTCCATTTACTTCATTTCATGTCCATTTGCTTTTGATCTTTAAGGCTGCTTTGAAACATAATTTTGTTTCAGAATTAAGTATTAAGGTTCTAAGTATTAAGCTACCTCAACATTTAAATCTACAAAATAAATGTATTCAAAGAAATCCAACTGCTTCCTCTGTTCCTCATAATAGTAGCCATCCCTCTCTCTTTCTTAGGTAAAAGATAATACTGTAGACATAATTTTCCACCGAGCTTTTCTTTTTCCTGCTTAAGACTATATCCTGGAGACAGTTGTGCAGCAGTATGCAGAGATTTTTCTTATTCTATTTTACAGCTGCTTAATCCTCCATCCTCCATTTTGTGTATGTAGCAGAGTTACTCAACCAGTCCCCTGCTGGTGGCTTTTTGGATGATTTCAGCTTTGGCAAACATTGCTGCAGTGAATGCCCTCGATATACAGTAAGAGGATCTTATGTTGGGTCTCTAAAAAAATGTCTAACTTGACTGAAACTTGAAGACATCCTGTGAAGTTTGAGAATCTGGATACATCAAATACATAGACAAGAGTTCTAAATCATATACAGTAATACAGTAGTTTATTGTCACAGAATAGCAAGTGGTCTTTACTTCTGCAGGAAATTAGATAATTTTTTGCTCCTTCCCTTATAAATTTTTGAAGATAGCTTACATCTCTCTGCCTCAATGGAAGATTGGTATAAAGCTGCCTACTGTGAGCTTATTAAAATATGCTTAAATGGCTTCTTACTGTATTTCCTTCATTTTGTTTTTCGCATTTCCTTCATTTTAACAATCATTGTAAAACATTATTTTTGAGACAAGGACTTGACATGTTGCCCAGGTTGGCTTTGAACTTGTGATCCTCCCATTTTAGCCCTGAAGTAGCTTGAATTACAGGCATGTACCACCAAGCGTGGTTTAGAAAAAAAAAATTAAGATGTTTTTCTTCTTCCTCCTTCCCTTTTCTTTCTCCAAATTTTTAACGATACTGTTAAATGTTGTGTTTTTTTAATATATTTATGAGATATAATGCACTTACCATAAAATCCATCCATTTAAAGTTTTAGTGTATGTTATCGTATTCACACAACTATGCAACCATAATGTAATCTAATTTTAGAACACTTTTGTAACCTGGAAAAGAAAGTTCCTCACCCATTCATAGTCTCTCTCCACCACCAAACCTAGAGTCGTTAAACTATTGACTGTCTCTATAGGTTTGCCTACTCTAGATACCGGATATAGATGAAATCAAAACATCTGTGGCCATTCATGACTGACTTGTTTCACATAGCCCAATGCTTTTTGTGTTCATCATTGTTTTTAAGTAAATCAAAACTTTGCTGAGTTTTATTTCCAAAAAAAATTATTTCATGGATATACCACATATCTTCCTACTCCTAGTCCCTTAGCAACCAATATTCTATTTTCTGTCTCTATAATTTTAACTCCTATGAATACTTCATCTAAGAAGAATGATAAAGTATTTACTTTTGTGACTGGCTTATTTCACATAGCATGCTATGCAAAAGATCTGTCCTCATTATAGCATATGTCACAATTTCCTTCTTTTTAAATACTGAATAATATTTCATTGTGTGTTGATTAAATAAAAATCAGGATCACCAAACTATTTCTGCAAAATAGTTTGCATAGGGAATTTTAAACAGGGACAGGAGGACAGCCACATCCAAGAGCCAAAGGGAAAGAATAAATCTCACTGGAAAAGTCGTTAAACAAAAGGAATACAGAAAGGAATCAAGCACTAGAAAAACAATACAGTGACAGGAATTGATACATACATTTCAATAATAATATTCAAAGCAAATAGTCTTAACTCACCAATCAAAAAACGCAGACTGCCAGATTAGTTCCAAAAATAAGACTCAGCTATATGCTGCTTGCAGGAGACACACGTCAGCCACAAACAAACAGAGATTGGGAGTTACAGGGTGGAAAATGATACACCAAGGACCCAGACTCTGAATGGTTATTTTAATTTCTGAGAAAACTGACCTCAAACCAAAATTAATTAAAAAAAAAAAGACAAAGAATATCCCTGCATACTGGTAAAAGGAACACTTCATCAAGAAAAGATAACACTTGAAAATATATATGCGCTGAATGTCAGCATACCCAATTTTATAAAACAAAAACTACTTGATAAAAAAGAACAAACACCAATATAATCATAGCAGTGAAGAATGGTCATGAAGAATGGTCAGCCAGACCCACCAAAAATCAAGAAAGATATAAACATATAAACCATAAAACAAATGGATTTAACAAATATATACACAGTGCATTATCCAACAACAGCAAAATGCACATTCTTTTCAGAAGACAACAGAACTTTCTCCAAAGTAGACCATATTTTAGACCACAAAAATATGTCTCAATGAATACAAAAGAATTGAAATATAGCCATATATTATTGCTTGTTGTTGATGCCTTTCATAGCTTGTATTAAAATTAATGAGTTTTGGGGGCTGGGGATTTAGCTCAGCGGTTAGTGTGCTTGCCTTGCAAGCACAAGGCCTTGACTTCAATCCCCAGCACCAAAATAAATAAATAAACAAAATAAAATTAATGAGTTCTAAACAAAATTTGTTCATAAGAAAACATGCAATGAGAAACGATTTGTGATAGTTCCCCAGAACTTTTGCAATTTACTGAGTGAATATTTACCTTTCGCTGACCTAATATAAGTCCTTTAGGCTTAGTGGTATCACTATTAAGCTTTTGTGACCCATGATAAGCACTCGGAATGCAAAAAAGTACAAGACGGTAAGGATGAATATGTGGGGGTTCTGCTGTTCCCAAGCTTTGGTCTCATGAAATTGACACATGTCCTGCACGTTAGAACATTTTTATCTCGTGAACCAGGTTTGACAAGTCCCAAAGCCAATGAGTGAAAAGGCATGACTGTAACCTCTTGCATCCTATCAGATCACAATAGAACCAAACAGAATCAATAGCACAAGAAACCACAGAAACTACAAACACTTTGATATTGAATAACACACTCTTGAATGATGACTGAGTTAGAGAAGAAATCAGAGAAGAAATTTTAAAATTCTTAGACCCAGATGACAACAGAATTACAAAATACCAGTCTATGGGACACAATGTAAGCAGTTCTAATTATACAGCTATGAATTCCCACATCAGTGTATAGCTATGAATACCTGCTTTAGAAAAACAAAGTGATCATAAATAAACATCATGTTTCCCCCAAAATAAGACCTACCCGGAAACGACTCCTGAAGATAAGCAAAACTTTGCTCCAAAAGACACAATAGGGCTCACTTTCTGGTGATATCTCTTCTAGAATCATGCTAGAACCTGTTTTCTGGGTAGGTCTTATCTCTGGGAAAAAAGGGTAACCGAATGATACATCTCAAGGTTCTAGAAAAACAAGAACAACCCAAAACCAAAATTAGTAGAAATAAAAAATCATAAAGACCAGAGTGGAAATTAATGAAATTGAGAAAAAAATACAAAAGGTCAATGAATGAAAAGAGTTGGTTCTTTGAAAGGTTAAGTATAATGGTTAAATCCTTAGCCAAAGTTCCTAAAATAGAGAGAAAATCCATATCAATATAATTAGAAATGAAAAAGGAAAAATTACAACAGACATCACTAAAATCTAGAAGATTGTTAGAAACTGTTTTGAAAATGTATTCCAAGATATTGAAGAATGTGGCAGAAATGGATAAATACCTAAACACATATATCTTGTGAAAACTAAACCAAGAAGATATAAAAACCCTGAGCAGACCAATGAAATTGATGCAGTAATAAAAACACCACAAACTAAGAAAAGCCCAGACCTGACGATTCACTGCTGAATTTTCACCAGAACTTTAGCAAAGAAATAATCCCAATACTCCTCAAACTTTCTGTGTTACTGAAAAGGAAGGGATGCTTCCAAACTCATTCTATAAAGCCCGCATTTCCCTGATACCAAAACCAGAAAAAGACTCAACAAAAAGAAAAATTGCAGCCCAATATCCTTGATAAGCACAGACACAAAAATCCTTGATAAGATACTTGAAAACATAATTTAGCAAATCATTGAAAAGACCATCTATCATGACCAAGGTGGCTTCATCCCAGGGATGGATGGATGTTTCAACATACATAAATCAATTAATTTAATATGTCATGTAAATAGAATTGAGATAAAAATCACACGATCATCTCAGCGTATGCAGGAAATGCCTTTAACAAAATTCAGTAGCCTGATCCAAATTAAAAACCCTGATGGAAATAATTTTGTAATGGTCGAGCATCTGCGGATTTTGGTATCCATGGATTTTGTTATCTGTGGAGGCTCCTGGAACCAATGCCCCCACAGATGTGGAGGGACAACTGTATACAAAATTTTATTCCAATATACCTCCATTATCTCTTCCCTTCTTGTGCTATTATTACCCTACACATTATACTCACATACATGAGAAGTCTATTCAAACGTTTTTGTAATTATTGTTTTATGCAGTTGTCTTCTACATCACATAGGAGAAGAATATGTTCCACAAAACCAAATTCTTTATGCTGTATTTTATATTTACCTAGGTAGTAAATTCACATCTTTACTTTTTCATGTAGATTTGAGCTACCATTCCGTGTCCCACCAAGTTCTGGTTCCATTATATTTCCTTTATTGTTGCTTGAAAGTTAAACAGACTCTTTTTGAACTTATTCTCTAAACAAAACCAGCTGGAGCTTTCAGCAGCCTGCCTAGAAATCCCCTTGGCCAAGTTGATCAGTTAATTAGGTGTAATTTTTATTTTCTATGTAACAAGTAACAAATAGCTGTACTTCAAAACAAGGGTCCCCTCTCCTTTGGCTTTACAGTGTGACATGTTACTCACCAACAGCCTCTAAAATGTCTTCTGCCAAGAGCCTTTTCAATTCTCTTCCAAATTGCACCCGACACCTGGTCCCAGTGATACTGCCACATATTTGTATTGTTTTCATAATGGCACCCATCTTCCAGGCCCCAAAATCTTTTTATCTCTTGCTGCATAACGAAATACTCCAAACTCGTTGGTGTAGAACAGCAACAATCATTCCTCAGCACTGTCTCACGGTTCTGTGCACTGAAAGGGCTTAATTAGGTGATTCATGTTTAAGCTCCCTCACATAATTGGCAGTCAGTTGCTCGGACTGGAGTCACCTCAAAGTCCTCCTCACTCAAATGTCCAGCAACTGCTTCTGGTTGTCAACTGAGTCCTCAGTGTGGCTGCTGTCACCACGGCTGGGTTACGCACACATGAAAACCCTTATCGTCATTTAAAACCAAGTCTCTCGACTTGGAGTCCAGAGTGCTACTTCCCTCAGCCACTGGCACAGTCAGGAAGGCTTTCCCTGACTCCCAGGGAGAGGTGTTACTCTACCTACTAATAGCAACATGGCAAAAGTTCTGGAAAACACGAGGGACGTGACATTGCTGCAGTCAGTTTTGGAAAATACACAGAAAAGAAAAACATCCCGGCATTAGGGAATAAAAATTTGTAGTGATGTGACGTTTCAAAGTGGAGAAGTAATTCTGAGTGCAAACCGCCCATCTGTATACTCTACTCTGGCTCCTGTCCCCAGCTTCAGATCCAAAGAGAGCAGTAATTCTATAAAATCCTGAGATACTCGTAATAGTACGTACCACAATGAGGTGAGAAAGACTATCCATCTACTATCATAAGCATCCAAAAAACTTTGGTGTTATTCCTACCAAGGAGGTAGGTGACAGGTGTCATTGGCACCAGCAGCAGCACCAAAGACGGGTCACTGAATTCTGAGAATATGTGCAAGGAGGCACTATACATGCCCCCCACCAAATATATATACAAATAAATCTGTTTTCTCAAGGTGGAAACGATAATCTGTGTTTACGTGTGTATATATTACATATAAATGTATATTTATATATACTGTCATGTGTATAATATATAAACTGTACAGGTATTATATATTTATATGTAATATATACATTGATATGTATGTCTTTGTGGTGCTGGGGATCAAACCCAGGGCTTCACACATGTTAGGCCAGCAGTCTACTGCAGAGTGATGTGTTTAGCCTTAAGCTTATATTTAGTAAGTGCAATAAATATTTTTGATTTATAGACATTATCTATTGTTTAGTGTTCAGTTGGCCATCATTTTTTCAAATCTTCACAAGAATTACTAGCAAAAGTAGATTAGTCAAATAATTAAGAAATAATGCAAAGGAATAAGAGGGTAGGAGAAGAAAGATAGGCAAGGTAGGATGGGATTCCTATGTGGTTTCGCCTAGCAAAGGCAATTCATAAGGACTTTCTCCATTAAACTCCCCATTAGTGACTGGTTTAAAACTTAATGAATAAAAGAAACCTCAGAAGTTTGAAGAAAGAAGAGGAAAGTAAAAGAAAAAGGCTGTCAAAATGAGTTTTAGTTAATCTCTCTAAGAGGAAAAGATTCAACTGAAGCTAACAAAAGATTCAACTGAGGCTCAATTTAAAATACAAGTTCAAAATACAAGTTACGAGGAAGCACTGATAACCTGGGAAAAAGGGAATTTCTCCCCAGTTTCTGTATTTTCATTTTGAAAATTTGTATTTCACATAAAGTTACAGAATGCTCCTGAAATATAATCAAGGAAAGTTGACAAAATGCTTAGAAAATAACATGAATGATACCTCTCCTTAAACAGTTCAGAGATCTAGAAGTTAATCGTTTCAATCCAAAAAGAAGTCTAATTAGTATGATTCCTGCTTTAATCACTTTTCTACCCAGTACTGGGCTTATGAGAAAAACTTCAATACAATCAAGGCATTCAGCGAAAATGATTATTGAGTCACTAAACTGTTCTAAAACTCAATCTCTGTTTGAAGATCACAAGATATTATTTATGGATGAAATAGAAAGACTTAAAAAGATATAATTATATTATAAAAGTATTATATAATCATATAGGAAATATGCAGTGTTAAATCATACAGAAATGGTAACATATCTGCCAAGAGGAGTTTGGCAAAAACACTGTCTCTATTTGAAATGAATCCTGACAACTGAGATCAACTCAAGAAAGAACAAGACAAATCTATCTATACTCATATTGACCAGCAACATTTTCCAAGACATAATGAAAACCAGGAGAAGCAAATTATGGAACAAAGTGTATCTTATGAACTCATTCACATAAGAAAAAAATGATACTCAGTGGGTGCTTACGTATTTACCTGACTACATTAACAAGGGTCTAAGGCAACACGACTCACAGATAGTAGCCGTTACTTCTGAGAAAGGGAGGGAAGGGAACACAGGGGCAACACAGCAAGGCTGTTCTATATTTCTACATTTACATGCAATCTGAAAGTTTGTTAGGATATAACTTCACACATTAGCTTCATGGCCACCAAGTCGCAGAAGTCCAGGGACTGCCCTTCACACCAAGGTCAAAGTGAAGTGCTCATGCGGTGGTGGTGGGAGGGGAGGGCAGTGTACCCTTCATGTGAACTGCAAGGCGAGTGGTGTCCCTGGAATTCTGAAATCTAGCACAATTAATGGAGAAATTCTTTTAAAAATTTCAGTGGCTTTTAAAAAGGAAAGATCTTCAGGCAGTTAAGAATACAGAAGACAACAGGGAGTGGAACCACTAGGCCCCACATACAGAGGATGAGAGAATTTGATGTACAGGAAACGGATCCATAATTACTGGTCTGGATCAGATCTTGATGTTTTAGCTTAATTTTGTCTGGCAGGTATAACAAAGAAAGTGACCAAATCGGGTTTGCACTTAATTCTGTAAAATGCAGAGAAGAGCTCTGCCAGCAACATGGAGGATGGGCTGGGAGAGGAGGAAGCGCTGTGGCCAAAGGGTCAGTCAGAAGGCGGCTGGGGCACATGGAAAGGGGATGGTGCCTGCTAAGACACGCATTCAGGTAAGACAGACTGAACCAGTAGAAGGCTGAATGAGAGAAGTGCGGGTGATGTGAAGGACGACTCGAAAGTCCCAAAACAAAATTTCCAGCAAGATGTGTGAGGAAATGGGCTGTCACACCAAGATGCACACTAAGCCAGTGAGTTCCTGATCTAAAGCACCACCCGGGTCAGAACCGATCACAGAGCTGCAGGTGGGGTTGAGCCTGCCAGTGGATATTCACTAATTGGTCCCACATTCCATGTACTGAGTCAAACAGGTCATGGCATTGTGTTTTGAACAGTTTACATCTCTCTATTTTGCCCCTGAAGATAACACAAGCTGGCAAAAATTCCCTTCTAACGTATGTCTGCCACAGCTCCTTAGTCTGACAATCCAGTAAACCACCCTCAAAAGCATCTTGCTTGGCTGAACTAGCTTTCCAGAACTAGCTTTCCATAAACTGGCGCTGCCTCTTACTGATACATTCTTTCCAATCACTCAGAGCCCATCTATTACATAGTATCGCTAGATAATCATATTAGAATTGCTACTCCAAATCTACGTTTTCCAAATCTAATTTTGTCTTTCCCTCATTTTTTTTTTAATTAGAACAGCATTTGCCTATCTTCCACCTTCTGGAAGATTTCTCATTCTTTATGATTTAGCAACTACCAACAATATTATCTTCAGGTTTTCTGAGGGTGATTATTGGATATAATACATGTGCATCCTAAACTTACTTGAGGGCAAAGTTAGAACCCTAAGACTCTCACCTTAATATTCTGCACTCATTCCCCAGGGCAGATATAAATTCAATGTACTTTAAACAGAGCATTAGAAGGCCAAGTATGTGTTCAGTCTGATAGGCAAGCTGCAGAGAAGTAGATGATGGGATGAGGGAGGCACGAAAGGGCAGATCTTGTAGGCAAACTAGCACAAACTGAGAATCTGGGCATTACTAGGAACCCATCATATCTTTACATGATTTCAGTTTTCTCTGAATAGATGAAGACTTCAACTCAACTCTATTTTATATGCCTATCCTAGTTTGTTCACCACACGTATAGCTAGCATCAGATAATAATAATGGCAATAACATCAAATACTTACTGAGTCCTTCAATAAGTACCAGGTGTTAAATTCCCTACATAGCTCGTCTCATTTGTTTCTCATAATATATTTCTAACAGTACATTAAGATTCAGCTGAAGAACAAATTCCATTGTAGCCAGTTCAAATGAAGAAATTTTTATGGATGGATATCATACAGTCTAGTTTAAAGACTCAATGCCAGAGATAAAGAAACAGATTTTGGGCTGAGTTAAATGGGAATATCTCCAAAAGCCACACCATAGAATCAAGGCTTCCTTTTCGAAGATCAGAACGCCCTTGGCCCCAAAACTAACGCTGGTTGGAAAGTTACCCAGCCAAGTGGCTGCCACAATGACAGAACCTCCATATATCAGCAGCCACTACAGTTGCCAGCTTAGGAACCGTTCCATGCTAGCTACAATCTGCACTAGCAGAATGCATGTCCCGCGTCTGCCTCTTGGCACCTACAAAGCAAATGACTGAACACAGCAAGCTCTGCTTAGTGTTGCCACAGAACCATCTGAATGCCTGCACTACCTCCTTGCCAAGGAAAAGGAAAAAGAGCTGCCTAAGAACATTCTCTCTCTCATTTCAGCCTTTCAGACCTCAAGATAGTTCATTTTAACTTACCCAAAGCCGTGGCAGCACAACTGTGAGGTGTAGTTTTTATTTGGCTTTATTGGTAAGCAATTTACAGAAAATAAAACGTTCCCATTATAAGTGTGAAGTTCAAAGAGTTTTGAGAAATTACACAGTTACATAACTGCTACCAGGGAAGACATAGAATCTTCACATGACCCCAGAATGTTCCCTGCTATCTCTTTCCAGTCAGCCATTGTCTCAATCAACAGGCCCCAGACAAGTATAGTCTGTTTTCTACCACTATAACTTTACCTTCACATAAATGGAATCATACTTTGCATAATTGTCCATGTCTAACTTTTCCCACTTAGCATAAGGTTTGCAATTTTACATGTTGTTTCATATACTATTAGCAGTTCTGTTTATTGGTCAACAATATTCAATCATATGGGTATAATACAATTTGTTCTTCTATTAACCTAAATGTACATTTAAATTGTAGGCAGTTTGATCTACTATGAATAGTGTTACGAACATTCACTTACAAGTCTATGAGCATGTTTTCATTTCACACAAGTAAAACTCCTAAAAATGGGATCTCTGGGTCA